>ML376473.1:918-107129 GCA_005239525.1 Nicotiana knightiana | reverse complement strand
AAACCATAACCTTAGACCTTTATTATCATTGTTTACATTATATTGTTAGTTAATTGTTAATTTATTATTTTGTTATTAGATTTAGTAAACATCACCAATTGATATTCAAAAGTCTTGAGAAAAGTGATTAAGTAACAGTTAGTATTTTATAGACTCAATTGATACGTAAATTCCATGTGGGATCGACTTCGGACGTAATACCCCGGATTATATTTGCAACGCCCGCTTAGTCTTCTACAAGACATAGTTGAGCATGATCAAATTTTGGCGCCGTTGCCGGGGAGTTAACGGTATTATCAATTTAGTTGAAAGAAATACAAAATTCTGAAACATAGACAATTTTCTTTAAAATTTTTCGTTTCACATTGAACGTTTAACGTTTGCTAAGTGTTGAAGGTGCATGCCTAGAAACTCATCGAGGACTGGTGAAGTAATTGAAGCCTTATCAGACCCTGAGAAACTTTTCAGGACCATCAACCGAACCAATCGGAAAAGAAAACGCCAACCACAAATTGAACAAATTGAAACAGACATGGAAGAGGCACATAACCGGAATAATCATGGGGATGACGTGGTAGACCCAGTCGCTCAAATAGGGGCAGAGGCTCCTTTATATGACTGCGCACAACCCACAGCTGAGAATTTGGCCACGACGATACTGGTCCCTCAAATACAGGCCGAGTCCTTTCAGATTACAAATAATATGCTGCACTTATTGCAGAATAAAGGACTATTCTCAGGGTCGTACATTGAAGACCCCCAGCAGCATTTAAAGAACTTCCTGTCAATTTGCAAAACTCAAAGGCAGCCAAACGTCACTCAGGAAGCAATAAAACTGTTGTTGTTTCCATTCTCAGTGACTGGTGCTGCCCAGACTTGGCTTAACTCACTCCCCATCAATTCCATTACTACATGGGAGGAGTTAGTCAAGCAGTTCGTGAACAAGTTTCATCCACCCAACAAAACTGCTCAACAAATTGATGAAATCTTGAGCTTTAGACAGAAACCAGTGGAAACATTACAAGAGACATGGGAAAGATTTAAGAGTATGCTGGTTATCTGTCCACATCATGGCATTCCTGAGCAAATGTTGGGGCAGCGTTTTTACATGGGTTTGGCTGATACTGTGAAAGCAAATGTTGATGCTTCAGCTGGTGGAGCATTCCTGAGCAAATCGTGGAGAGAGAGTCAAATCTTACTTGATAAAATGGCACAAAATTCAGGATGGACAACAAGGAATACACCAATTACTCCTGTATTTCATTCAGTGCCATTCAATCCATCTAACACTATTGCAGAGAACGTGGCCACCTTGATAACACAAATGAGTATACTTACAAAGAAGGTGGAAGAATCGGGACAGAAACAGCAGGTGCACATAGTTGACACAACTAATGGAGGCTTGTGCACATCTTGCATTAGTCAACCACTTGGTAATCACTGGAATNNGGGGGCAGAATTGGGGCCAGCAAGTCCAACCATATAGGCCACCTCACCAACAGCAAAACAGTGGAAATATGGGTTTCAGGGGACCGCAAGGTAATGCAGCATCGTTTCAGAGGCCACAGGGTTATAATCACCAGAATCAACAGCAACCATACTACCCTCCTCAGCAACAACAAGGGGGAAGGCAAGAAGATGGGTTTGCTAGGTTAGAAGCTATGATGCAGCAGGTAATTGAGTCAAATGCCAAAATCAGTGAGAGAGTAGATGCTCATGATGCAGCTATAAAAAATATTGAAGTACAATTAGGGTAGATATCTATGGCAGTGAACAATCGACCTCCTGGAACTTTACCTGCAGACACTCAGGTAAATCCTATTGACCAGGTTCCAAGGCAGCTGATGGCAGTGACTCTTCGCAGTGGCAGAGAATTAAATGTGGATCTGGAAAGAACTCATGAAAGCAGGCAGACAGAAACGGTGGTATCCATGCAGGTTGAACTTGATGATTCAGCAACCTTGAGTAAGGCAACAGTGCAACCTAGTGAAGAAGAACTCAGTGCACAGAATGAGAATGAAAAAGAAGTGGAGATGACTCAGAAGCCGGTAGTTGAGGTGGTGGCTGAGAAAGAAAAGTCCCAAATCACTGGGAAAAAGAGACCGCCAGCTCCATTCCCACAGAGGCTGGCTAAATACCAAAAGGATGAACAGTACAAGAAGTTCTTGGACATGCTAAAGCAGATACAGGTAAATATTCCATTGATTGATGCATTGAAAGAAATGCCTGGATATGCTAAAATGATGAAAGAATTGATGTCCAGAAAAGTTGACTTCCAAGATCTAGCTAATGTCACCCTTACCGAGACATGTAGTGCAGTGGTGACACATCCTATTGCTGAAAAGTTGTCTGGCCCAGGGAGTTTTACAATTCCCTGCACTATTGGCAACTTGACTTTTACTAACGCTCTATGTGATTTAGGGGCCATCATTAATCTAATGCCGCTGGCCATCTATAAAAGACTGGGAATTGGTAGAGCCAGGCCCACCTCCATGTTGTTGCAACTTGCTGATAGGACGGTGAAGAGACCGTCGGGTATTCTGGATGATGTCTTAGTACAAGTGGGAAATTTTGTATTTCCTGCTGATTTTGTGATATTAGATTGCAAGGTAGATGAGGAAATTCTCATAATTTTGGGGAGGCAATTTTTGGCCACAGGCAGAGCTCTTATTGATTGTGAGACTGGTGAACTGAAGATGAGGCTTAACAATGAAGAAATCACTCTCAACAATCAGAAATCTATGAGGAAACCCAGTGAGTTCGCCAACTGCTCTCTGATTGATGCTGTGAATGCGCTACCAGAAGAAGACGATGCTCTCCTGTCTCGTGGGAACCCTTTGGATGAATATTTCATGAGTATGGATGATATGAATGGTAAAGAACTAGCAGATTGGGTGTTAGCACTTGAGGAAAAAGATGTATGGAAACAGGCTCTCGAATTTGATTCATTACATTTAGAGAAAAGTGAGAACCTGCAGGCCAAGCCATCTAGTGAAGCACCACCCATGTTAGAACTGAAATCGGAGGATGCTGATGTGGTAGAAAAGATACTAGATTTAACCAAAGACATCGATGATACATACTTTGTTGAATCTAGTGTCGTTATTGTTGAGGATGCTGGTACACACTCCAACCATATGTTCAAATTGTGTTTGGGTAATAATATGCAAATAGAGTTATCCGAACCGCCTGATAAGTTGAGAGACAAAGAACAAAAGGCCTACATTGTTGAGTTCTTCTTGCCAGAAAGTAAGGAGTACACATTTTGTCGCAAGGTCAAGAAACGCAGATTATTACATGGTTTTATTGGGCCGGGCAGATTTGTTCAACCACCCCATGAGCATGATCATAGAGCAGAATCAAATATGGGGGTTCAATTCAAAAGTTCAAAGTGGAGGCATAAAGTAATTAAAGCATGTGCTCTAAGGAGCATGAAAGCGAGGGGATGTCGACACTAGTGGACCAGGGAGTCTCTTACACCTTTCTTTTATTTCTTGTTTTTTCTATATGTGATGCACTGAGGACAATACATGATTTAAGTGTGGGGTGCTGTATATAATTGCTGTGATTTGTTGTGTGCATTCTTATTAGTAGTTTTAGTTTTTCATTTAGTTTTTCACGTTGGCAAGTTTTTATTTTTAGAAATATGTGGACTCTTCCTGACGATGGATCTCCTAGACAGTTTTTTTGAAGGAAATGAGTCTAAAGAAAATAACAAAAAAGATTTTTTTTTTAGGTAGTGTAGTAATTTCCTCTTGGTTTTTCTTTGGACCAGGATTCTTTTCCAAGGGCTTTCAGTTGAACCGGGTGTAGGTAGTTTTTAGTTTTTTTAGGAGTAGGAGTCACATCATGGTTAAGGGCTTAATAGGAGCAATATCTCGAAACGTGTTAATGCCTTGAGAATAGTCAATACTTTTGTTGCGACGCTTAGGCTCAATTTTTGACTCTAGAATAAATACCTTAAATCATGGATTTTTAAGATTTGCTTAACTGCTTTGACTGTAGTGTCGTGATAGAGCTAATCCTGAGTGAGTTATGTGCCATGTGTGTGTGAGATTTGAATGTTATTCTGTGCATTGCATCTGATGTCTAGAACTTGCCCCGTGTGTGTGCAAAGCGAAATAGAAGTTTTATTCAGTCTTGGAAGTGATATAGGCATTTCTTTCTTGAGCCAATTATCTATATTTTACCCACCTATTTGTGTTGTATCGTCGTTAACCCCGTTGAGCCTTTAATCCTGTTTCTTTGGCAATCACATTACAAGCCATACCCCTTTGTTTGAATTGATCATCTATTTGAACCTTGTCACCTCTAGTAAGCACTGGAAATGTATGAAATATGAAACAGTTAAAGTGTGGGGTGGTAGGTTGGTTTGTGAGGGGAATAATTGAAATAAGGAGAAAGGTGCACGTTTGAAAAAAATAATAATAAGAGTCTCTTGAAAAAGAAGAAAAAAGAATAAAAAGAAAAAGAAATAAATGAACAATTGTGTTGTGTTAAATGGAAAATATATGTGGCGACTCTTAACGTAATTGTGCCTAAAGAAAGGTGGGGTAATAACATCGTTGTGAAGGTGGAATTTGGCTATATTGAGTTTGAGGTTGAACGGTAAAGTTATGTATTAAAGTGCTTAGGGAGGTATAGTCACTCTTATATCCAAATGTATCATACCCGTCCCGCAGCCTACATTACAACCGAATAAAGTCCTACTTGATCCTAGACTGAATGAGCTCGATTAGTAGAGTATTACACTACGGGCAAGCATATGGTACTTCTTGTGTGGCATATGAATGTTGTAATTCTGAGAGCGAGTGAATTCTTTCTATCTTGAGTTCCTAAGTGTTCTTAAATTTTACTGTGTGAGGAACTAGCTCTTTGATTTGGTGAGGGCACACGATTCATAACGGAAAGGTAATGTTGTTGACCTCTAAGTTAGAATAGTTAGTGAATTGTGAATAGAGCATGGTATTTGTGAGTCGGTTATTGAGGCGAGGATGTCACACCTCTGTGCTTGAAATGTTTTAAATATTCCTGGTATAACGTGTAAGAGGTTTACTTACTAAGTTGTGTACATGAGTGTAGTTTGATTGCTAGAGGACGAGCAAAGGTTTAAGTGTGGGGTCTTGATGCGAGGCTAGAATGCATAGTTTAATATGGAATATACCTTACATTTGAGGTACTTTAATGATAAAAATACACTTGTTATGTGCTTAATAGAGTTTATTTTATGTGTAGGTGAATTGGAGATGGAAACGGAGCTAAAGGGATGCAAATACGTCGAAAAATACGCGAAAGGAGACACCCGGGCGATAGCCGGGCGACACGGCCCTACAGCCTGACCAGACCTGGCGTTAGCCAGGACTTAGGGCTGAAACGCCAGCCCTACCCTGGCGTTAGGGCTGAAACGCCAGTCCTAGCCTGGCGTTAGCCAGGCCTTTGGGTCCAAACGCCCGGGGCCCCAAGTTCGGCCAAATCCGAGTTTTGACGAGTTTAAGTGTTTCCCGGTTGAAATAGAAGTCTCCTACACGGTTAGGGTTCGCCTTAAACATATAAATAGACACGAAACAACACAACTTAAGGGGATTCGGAGAAGACGGAAGGATTTCGAAGGATTCAACAAGAAAACACCATAGAAGTGACAAGCATTGATTTCTACATCTAGTATTCATTACTTTGTATTTCAATTATGCAATTTATTTTAGTTTTGATTCTCAATAACATGAGTAGCTAAATTCTTTAGTCTAGGGTTTTGGTAGAACCCGTTGGGGATGAATTCATTGTGATATTAATATATTTTTGTTGATTAATCTCTTTTTGTTCAACTACGTTCTTATTATAGTTGATTGAAAGGGCCCTTGATTAACTATTCCTATTTATTATGTATCTACTTGAGAGAGAGTGCATATTTAGGTAGTTGCTTGAACAACACCACTCCCGGAGTATAGACGAAAGTCATAACCGAGGGTTTAGAGGTTAGATTAGAGATAACGATACCTCGGGTGCAATCTAAAGTGAACTGTATTGCGATCTAGCTAGTGTAACTTGAAAGAGTGCATCTAGTAAATTATCATAATTACTTGAGAGAGATTTATGATAGGAAGAGCGTTCATGATTGAGAGAGATAGCCAATTAAACTATAAGAAATATCCAAAGAAGAATTCACCAACGGGGGAACCATAACCGTAGACCTTTTATTACCATTGTTTACATTATATTGTTAGTTAATTGCTAATTTATTATTTTGTTATTAGATTTAGTAAATATCACCAATTGATATTCAAAAGTCTTGAGAAAAGTGATTAAGTAACTGTTAGTATTTTATAGACTCAATTGATACGTAAATTCCCTGTGGGATCGACTTCGGGCGTAATATCCCGGATTATATTTACAACGCCCGCTTAGTCTTCTACAAGACATAGTTGAGCGTGATCAGTTGTGATAAGCAATTTTTCACTTGCTTAATTACTGCTATAAATTAAATTACAGCAGTAAATTAAATTACTTCCCTGCTGCTATACACTTGCGTCAATTACGGCTGTAACTTACTTCCACTGCTTAATTACTGCTGTAAATTAAATTACTTCCCTGCTGCTATAAACTTGCATCAATTACTGCAGGAGTCATTAAAGTTGGAGTATTTCAATTTTCTTTCCACACTTGGTTGTTTACAATAAGACACTATTTTCTCTGTGTTATACATCTAATGTCTTTTTTTTTTTTTTGCGTAAAGGGTTATTTGTTCCTTCTTTTTTCTTTTCCTTAAAATCCTTTTGTGTATCTGCGGTATGTATAAGCAATTTTTCATTTTTTCCCCTTGATGAAATCTCCCAAAGTGCAAGATCCTTTTATTATTCAATCTCCTTTGTTTGTAAGAAGGTTTGGAGTATGTAGTTTTTGTTGTCCCTTCTTCACCTTACTAGGGTTTTAGTTTGTTTTATATAATTTGAAGTTGAATTTGAGAAAGTTTGTAGATTAGTTTTTACTGTATCTGCTATTCTACTGCGATTTGGTAGATATTTACATCTATTTGGCTTCGAATTTATCTTTGTTTGGTGTATGGGAACTTTTCTTCTGCATATGAAATATTAGTATTTCCCTGATCTCCCTATAGACTTGGTATGATTGAGAAGATGGTGGCATTCTTGCGTTTACAAAACAGGAGTTTTTGATGTATTTTTTACATATATTTGTTTGCCTAAAATAATTGGTTTATAAATATATATATATATATATATATATATATATATATATATATATATATATATATATATATATATATATATATATATATATATATATATATATATATATATATATATATATATATATATCTGATTATCCTGTTTTGTTTCTATATTAAATAGGAATATGGATAATTTAGAGCGTGCTTGGATGTACAAGAGGTTGGATGGCCGAGGGGGTATTAATTCTAATTTTGTAACTGGCGTGGATAGCTTTCTCCTGTTTGCACGTTCTCAACGAAATCGCATGAGTGATGAGAATGTTCGATGTCCATGTAAAAAATGTCGCAACATTATATACATGGATGTTGAAACAGTTAGATTGCACCTTTTTAAGTTTGGATTTGTTCAAAACTATTATGTTTGGATGTATCAAGGCGAAAAAGATGTGACTGGTGCGATGTCTTCTAGCAGTGATCTACATGGAGGTGTTCAACCTGCATTAGGGTATGACAATCCATACCGACAAATGGTTTTAGATGCAGCTGGACCCAACTTTGGCCAGGGTTCTAGTTGGCAATCTTATAGTAATACTGAATTTGAGTCGTCTCATCATTTTGAGACTTCAATGGAGGACGAGGTTAATCCTTCAATGGAGGAGGATCCTAATCCTGAGTCTCAAAGGTTTTATGATTTGCTAAAGGCTGCTGATACAGAATTGTATCCTGGTTGTTCCCTCTCTCAACTCGCAGTAGTTTCTAGGATGTTAAACATTAAAATGGAGAACACTTTATTACAAAGGGGATATGACCAAATGATGCAATTGCTGAAAGAGGCTTTACCTGAAGATAACATAATGCTTGAAAGTTATTATCAAACCAAGAAGCTAGTGCGCAACTTGGGTTTGCCGGTTGAAGAGATTGATTATTGTAATTCAGGATGTATATTGTACTGGGGTGATGATGAAGACTTCACATCTTGCAAGTTTTTTGGCTACGAGAGGTTTAAACATCGTGTTGGTTCTTGTAAGAGGAAATTAGTTCCTTATAAAAGGATGTATTATTTTCCTTTGATTCCTAGATTGTGAAGATTATATGCATCTCATGCCGCATCCGGTGACATGAGATGGCATCATGAGCATATACAAGAGGAGGGGGTAATGCGTCATCCATCAGACTCTGAGGCTTGGAAGCACTTCAATGAAACTCGTCCATTTTTTGCTGCTGAACCAAGAAATGTGAGGCTGGGGTTATGTACTGATGGTTTCCAACCATTTGGTCAATCAGGAAGAAAATACTCTTCGTGGCCGGTGATTGTCACTCCACACAACTTACCTCCTTGGATGTGTATGAAAGAGGCGTACATGTTCTTAACTGTCATTGTTCCAGGGCCAACCAATCCTAAAATAAAAAATTGATATTTTTCTACAACCTCTAATAAAAGAATTGACCTTGTTATGGGAGGAAGGTGTGGAAGCATTTGACATCTCAAAAAAGCAAAACTTTCAATTAAGGTCGGCTTTGATGTGGACAATCAGTGATTTTCCAGCATATTCTATGTTATCAGGATGGAGTACTGTTGGAAAGTTAGCATGTCCTTATTGAATGGAGGACGCAAAATCTTTTAGATTATGTCATGGTGGAAAAACAACTTGGTTTGATTGTCATAGAATGTTCCTTGACCAACATCATCCATTTAGGAAAGATCGTAAAAATTTTCTTAAAGGTCAGACTGTCAAATGGCTACCACCAACACTTAGAACGGGAGAGGAAATTTTGAACCAAATTAGTGAGTTAGGGCTAAGGAAAGTAACAGAGGAAGATGCACAAGTAATTAATTCGAGAATATGTAAATCTTGTAGATGGAAAAAGCGAAGCATCTTTTGGGATTTGCCTTATTGGAGTTCTAACATAATTCGGCATAATCTTGACGTCATGCATATTGAAAAGAATGTCTTTGATAATGTATTTAACATAATTCTTAATGTTAAAGAAAAAATCAAAGACAATCCGAAAGCACGTCTGGATATGCTATCCTATTGAGATAGGCCTCAGTTGGCAAAGGATGCTAGTGAAAAATATCCCAAAGCTTCATATACAATAGACAATCAAGCAAGACATATCTTATTCGATTGGGTGAAAAGTTTGAAGTTTCCAGATGGGTATGTTTCAAATTTGGGTCGATGTCTAGAGACGAACAAGTCTAGGTTATTTGGCATGAAAAGTCATGATTGCCACGTGTTCATGCAATGATTAATGCCTATTGCCTTTCGTGAACTACTTCCTAGACATGGAGATATTAGAAATAGACATCCCACAAATCTTGTGTAACTTGGAACGTATATTTCCGCTGGGGTTCTTTAACTCAATGGAACATTTTTCCGTGCATATGCCATATAAAGCAAGAATTACTAGACCTGTACAATATCGATGGATGTATCCGTTTGAGAGGTAAATTTAAAACTTCTATGTCATAAAAGTGACAAGTATGCTACACATGACTTTTTAATTAAATGGTCCATTCATTTATCTATTTAGGTACCTTGGAACTTAGAAAAAAATGATTGGGATTAAAGCTAGTGTTGAGGGATCTATTTGTGAAGCATACTTGATGACAGAGTCAACACAATTATTTTCTCATTATTTTGAACCTCATAAAAGAAATTTATCAATATTACACATCCGAGGTCGACTATTGGAGAAGCACAAAAGAGGAGTTTATCCTTGAAAGAAATCAAGGCTGCCCAAACTTACATTCTACTAAATTGTAAAGAGGTTGAGCCATTTGTAAGGTAACATTTGAAAGTTATACTTTCTTAATATAACAAATATTCATATATCAGAAGCACTAATTTTAACTTATTTTGTTGCAATGAAGTATGTACGTGGAACGTTTACAAGAAGAATAACCGAATTTATCTCAGGATCAAATAGATGAGAATCTCGAAACATATTTCTCTATATGGTTCAAGCAATATGTAAGCCTCCAACAATAATATACTTTTATACAATAATGTACATAAATTGACTTGTTAAATTTAACCAACTCTCATAATTTTTTAAATAGGTCCGAAGCAACCATATTGAGAATGCATTCTTGCGTAGCCTTGCTCATGGACCATTGGCAAGCGCGATTTGTCATTCAGTGTATTTTGTTAATGGATATAAATTTCACACAAAAAGTCATGGTAGCACAAGATCAACAATGAACAGTGGAGTTTGTATATCGGATCCAAATGTTGGTGACTACTATGGTCACATACAAGAGATTATACAAGTAGAATACCATGAAGAACCTTTAAAGAAAACTATATTATTCAAGTGTGAATGGTTTGACCCAACGATGAATGTTGGTGTTAAAAAGCATAATCAATGCAAATTGGTGGATGTTAACCATCGTCGTCGATATAAAAAATATGAACCTTTTATTCTTGCGATGCAAGCAACTCAAGTGTGTTATGTTCCTTATCCTAGCAAGAGAAAGGGCAAGGAGCATTGGTTAGCTGTATTGAAAGTTAAACCTCGGCATGTTGTTGAAAGTTAAACCTCGGCATGTTGAATTAAATCTTTCAAGCGTGAACTTGATCCCAATGGAATCAATTGGAAAAGTGTCTCTGACGAGATAAAACACTTTTATTAGGGAGAATTCAAGGTATAACTTCTCATTATATAATGAATTTAGGAAGTGTATTAACTGTTATAAATAAGATATTAATGTTATTACTTTATAAAATTATTTCAGAAGGATTTCTACTGGGACTCTTCCATTGATAGTGCAGTGAGGAGCCAATGGAAGAATAAGGCATCAATCAGGTACAAAGATTTCATTTCCAAAATAAAAGCTAAAATATTTAGGCCAAAAGGTGTTCAAGAAGAAGTGTGGGAAAGTTGGGACCAACTTTGGAAAGATTGTGTTAAAAAGTCAGAAATAAATGCAAAGAATCGTCGTGGCGGTAGGAGTGGAGTCTCCACCGGGACTCACACAGGCGGCTCGGTCTCCATTGGGGAGTATTGCAAGAGACTTGTAAGTATATCGCAACTTTGGAAGATTCATTTGATTGAACTCATATAGATATGTTTATCATACTGATTATTATTATTTTCTGGAACTCATATAGATATGTCACGAATTACAAGCTTAGGGGATTTGATTGAGTTACAAACAATATAGTTATTATTGTTTTCTGGAATTTGCGCTTCATTTTCTAAGTTTGAACTGAACTTTGTCTTGATTTTGTTGAGTTATAAGGGTTGAATCAGTGATTTTGATTCGAGCTTCTTATTGATTTGTGAATCAATGAAAAAACCAGTCTCATATCTGTTGTTGAGCTATTGTTTGAAGTTGGTTTGGTGACTGAAAAGTCAGATTGCACAACCTGTTTTTGCACTATGTGAGCTGGGAAAACAGTAGCTTGAGGGGCTGAATTTCTTGGAGTTAGGGACAGTTTGGTGATAGATTCAATTGAAAAAATGCCTTGTTTTCTTTGTCATGTTTTAATGCATCTGTTGGGTAGTTAATGAAACTACAACTGAACTGAAAGGTTTAAGTTTGAGATTTTTGAGTTTTATACCTAAGTTTGAGCAAACTTAGATAGCTGTACTTTGAGAGATATTGTTGTCGTGGGGAGAAGAACTTGAAAAGGGCTTTGAGGTTGAAGTTCTCTTCTATGTGATGATGCTAGGGAAGGAATCACTGAGCCAACATAATGGTCATAAAATTCCTGAAAAACTGCTTCTTTTTCACCTGGAAACTGATAACGTGAAAATACTTATGTGTCAGTCTCGTCAAGCACATTAGATGATACATTCTTCTGATTGAGAAAGTTTTCATTTGCTGCATGTCAAGCATAGTTAACCCCAGCACCTTCCACAGCTTTCCTTACTTTAATTATCTTCTCTCACATCCAAGAATACTTGCTAGGATTGATTTCCCTAATGTTTTTGCAGCTTGTTATTATCAAGGATTTTGCTTAAGAAATGCATTTCATCACATCTTATTGTGTCTTGAGAATGGATATAGTGTCTTGTTATCTATATATCTTTACTATGTCATTTGGTTCAGACTGCGTATTTGTTTTTTTATCAAATTACGCTAGCTTCAAGAATTCCAATTCACTTTTATAATTGTCTTATCAGGGAACGTGCTCAGAGTTTCTGAATCACTGTTACTAGTGTAATTGTTTAGGACGATGCTTTGTTGTTCTTGTGCTAATGTAAATCCTAACATGGAACTGCAAGAGACATTGTTTTGTGGTTATCACAAATATGTTTAGTTTTATCGCAGTTGTAGTTTTTCAATTGTACTATCTACAAGCAACAACACTAATATCGCACAATCTTTCTACTTGATAATCTAATGAAATTTTTTCTTTTTTATTGGCTGTTGGTTGTTCTCTCTCTGTATCATGAGTTTTCACTTAAAATGATCTACTTGTGATGTACAGAAGGTAAAAGAAATATTGATGAAAACCATCAAATAGTCGCATACCAAAATTGAGCTTTGTTGTGTTCTGTGTCTATCTTTCATCTTTTTTTTTGTGCATGTAGAAAACCAATACAAATGGGGGCAGAGAAGAAATGGGTGGGGTAGCTAGTAAGTAGGGAACATGGATGTGCTTTTGTCGGTCACAAGCTAACATGAATGTGTCCTTTGATGAGATTATATAGTGCCTGGATATCTTACAAAATGGATGAGATGGATTTCGACTGAAACTTTGTGATATTTATATAGAGTTCCATCAGTGTTACCTTGTGACTTTTTTTATGCTTTTAGTTATAGATGTCACAAAACTTATGGTTCTATAGTAATATTTTGATGCTTTTAAAAATAATTTTTTTTGTATAGGCTGTTGAAAAGGGTCGAGACCCAACACCAAGTGAGTTATATTTGTACGTCCATACACATGAGCATGATGGAAAATCTTTTCTTGAAGAGAAAGCTCGAATCGTGCATGTAAATCCAATATTATATAATCTTATTTACTACAATGTAAAAAGAGTATGAAAAGTATCCTCTCTCTTGGTTAATTAAATGCTCACATTCTTGACAAGAAAGGTATCAGGAAATATTACAGGAACAAACACAAACTCAATCTGATATTGATCAATGGAAAGCGTATTACGAAGCCGTGGGAGGGGAAAAAAAAGAGAAGAGTATAAGTTCTTGGATCTCAAGCAAAATGCTACTATGGGCTGAATCATCATCGCTCTTCTGCATCAGATGCTTCATCATCAATACCACCTTCGAGTGCTCAATCAACATCGAACATGGATGAGTTAGTGACGCGTTTGATTCTTGCACTAACAGAGCACATAGTTCCTGTGCTAACTGATCATATGCTTCCAGTATTGACTGAGCGGGTGCGTGAAATGATTTCATCACCCTCATTGACTTCTACTGACCACCCATCAGATGTGGTACCAACAGTTCATACTCCTACTACTACTGTTAATGTTCATGGGGTTCGTCCATCGGTTTCAGATGATGACCTTAACCCCTGGCCAGGCTTGGTCAGGCTTTATCCAGGCGTTTGGGCCATAAAGCCTGGTCCCTGGTCCGGTCAAATTTGAGTTTTGAAGATTTTAAGTATTTCCCGGTTTGAATAGAAGTCTTCTAGTTGTCCTAAACATATAAATAGACCCAAAAACACAACTTGAAGAGGGGGATTCCATTAGAGACAAGAGACGCCTGTGGGATACTACTCAGAGAAGCAAAANTTTGAATAGAAGTCTCCTACACGTTTAGGGTTTATCCTAAACAT
Source organism: Nicotiana knightiana (assembly GCA_005239525.1). Taxonomy (NCBI): domain Eukaryota; kingdom Viridiplantae; phylum Streptophyta; class Magnoliopsida; order Solanales; family Solanaceae; genus Nicotiana; species Nicotiana knightiana. The sequence goes on along the minus strand of ML376473.1, from coordinate 93,188 downwards.
ATAAATAGACCCAAAAACACAACTTGAAGAGGGGGATTCCATTAGAGACAAGAGACGCCTGTGGGATACTACTCAGAGAAGCAAAACATTGATTTTTACAGCTTTTATTCATTACTTTGTAGTATAATTATGCAAGTTATTTTAGAGTTGATTATTATGAGCATGAGTANAAAGTCATAACCGAGGGTTTAGAAGTTGGATTAGAAATAACGATACTTCGGGTGCAATCTAAAGTGAACTGTAATGCAATCTAGCTAGCGTAACTTGAGAGAGTGCGTCTAGTAAATTATCATAATTACTTGAGAGAGATTTATGGTAGATAGAGTGTTCATGGTTGATAGAGACAACTAATAAAACTATAAGAAATATCCAAGAAGGAAGTTCACCAACGGGGGAAACCATGACCTTAGACCTTTATTATAATTATTTACACCATATTGTTAGTTAATCGTTAGTTTATTACTTTTGTCAGTAGAAATAGTAAAAAATTACCAATTGATATTCAAAAGTCTTGAGAAAATTGATTAAGTAAAAGTTGCGTATGCTGACGGCTTGATTGATACGTAAATTCCTTGTGGGATCGACTCTGGGCGTAATACCCCGGATTATATATGCAGCGCCCGTTTAGTCTTTCTATAAGACATAGTTGAGCGTGATCAAATTTTGGCGCCGTTGCCGGGGAATTAACGGTGTTATCAATTGGAGTTGGAAGAAATACAAAATTCTGAAATATAGTAAATTTTCTTCAATTTTCATTTATACATTGAAAGTTTAACGTCTGCTAACTTGGTTGTACAGGTGCATGCCTATAAACTCATCAAGAACTGGTGAAGTAGTTGAAACCTTATCAGAACCCGAGAAAGTTTTTAAGGCCCTAAATCGGGCCAACCGGAAAAGCAAACAACAACCATCAATTGAACAACTTGAACCCGACATGGAAGATCCAAACAACAGGAACAACAATGGGGATGGTGTGGTAGACCAGTTGCGCAGATAGGGGCAGAGGCTCCTTTATATGACTGGGTACAACCCACGACAGAGAATTTGGCCACTGCGATACTAGTCCCTCAGATACAGGCTGAGTCCTTCCAGATTACAAATAATATGCTGCACTTGCTGCAGAACAAGGGACTATTCTCAGGGTCATACATCGAAGACCCCCAGTAGCATTTGAAGAACTTCCTATCAATTTGCAAAAAACAGAGGCAGCCAAACGTCACTCAGGAGGCAATAAAACTGTTGTTGTTTCCATTATCAGTGACTGGAGCTGCCCAGACTTGGCTAAACTCACTCCCCATCAATTCCATTACCACATGGGAGGAGTTAGTTAAGCAGTTCGTGAACAAGTTTCATCCACCCAACAAGACTGCTCAACAAATTGATGAAATCTTGAGCTTCAGACAGAAATCAGTTGAAACATTGCAGGAAACATGAGAACGATTTAAGGGAATGCTGGTTATCTGTCCACATCATGGTATTTTGGAGAAGATGTTGGGGCAGCGTTTTTATATGGGTCTGGCTGATACTGTTAAGGCAAATGTTGATGCTACGTGNGTGCCATTCGATCCATCCAATACTATTGCAGAGAACGTGGCCACCTTGATAACACAGATGAGCATATTAACTAAGAAGGTGGAGGAATCAGGGCAAAATCAACAGGTACACATCGTGGATACAACCTGTGGAGGCTTATGCACATCTTGTATTAGTCAACCATTTGGTAATCAGTGGAATGCAGAATGTGATCACCCTCCTTATCCAGAAAACATGAATTATGTGTCGAATTATGGAAGCCAGAGACAAGGGGGGCAGAACTGGGGTCAGCAAGTTCAACCGTATAGACCACCTCACCAACAACAGAACAGTGGAAATATGGGTGTCATGATACCACAAGGTAATGCAGCACGATATCAGTGGCCACAAGGTTATAACTATCAGAATCAACAACAAACATACTACCCTCCTCAGTATCAATAGGGTGGAAGGCAAGAAGATGGGTTCTCCAGGTTAGAACCTATGATGCAGCATGTTATTGGGAAAAATTCCAAAATCAGTGAGAGAGTAGATGTACATGATGCAGCTATTAAAAATATTGAAGAACAGTTCGGCCAGATATCTATGGCAGTGAACAATCGTCCTCGTGGGACTTTACCTGCAGATACTCAGGTAAATCCTACGGACCAGGGCCCAAGGCAGCTGATGGCAGTGACTCTCCGCAATGGTAGGGATTTAGACTTGGCACTGGAGAGAGCTCGTGAAAGCAGGCCGAGACATTGGTACCCATCCGATTGAACCTGATGATTCAACAAACTTGACCAAGGTAACAGTANGCCCAGAAGCCGGTAGTTGAGGTGGTGGCTGAGAAAGAAAAGTCCCAAATCACTGGGAAAAAGAGACCGCCAGCTCCATTCCCTCAGAGGCTGGCCAAATACCAAAAGGATGAACAATACAAAAAGTTCTTGGACATGCTAAAGCAAACACAGGTAAATATCCCATTGATTGATGCGTTGAAGGAAATGCCTGGTTACGCTAAAATGATGAAGGACTTGATGTCCAGAAAATTTGACTTCCAAGATCTGGCTACTTTCACCCTTACTCAGATTTGTAGTGCGGTGGTGACGCGTCCTATTGTCGAAAAGTTGTCTGACCTAGGGAGTTTTACAATTCCTTGTACCATTGGCAACTTAGCTTTCGCCAAAGCTCTATGTGACTTGGGGGAAAGCATTAATCTGATGCCGCTGGACATATATAAATGACTGGGGATTGGTAAAGCCAGACCAATTTCAATGTTATTGCAGCTAGCTGACAAGACGGTAAAGAGACCGTCAGGCATTCTGGACGATGTATTGGTGCAAGTGGGAAAGTTTGTGTTCCCTGCTGATTTTGTGATTNGGCCATTTTTGGCCACAGGCAGAGCTCTTATCGATTGTGAGACTGGTGAACTTAAGATGAGGCTCAATGATGAAGAAATCACTTTCAACGTGCAGAAGTCTATGAGGCGACCAAGTGAGTTCGCCAACTGCTCTCTTATTGATGCTGTGAACGTGATCCCAGAAGAAGATGATGTGTCACTGACTGTTGGGGACCCTTTTACTGAATGTTTGATGTATCTAGATGATATGAATGGTGAAGAACTGGTAGATTGGGTGTTAGCACTTGATGAAAAAGGGGTATGGCCAAAGGTTCTCGAGTTTGAGTCACTATACGTAGAGGAAAGAGAGAGCCCGCCGGCCAGGCCATCTATTGAAGAACCACCCAGGTTGGAACTGAAACCACTACCACCTTATCTGGTTAATAGGAACAAAGAACCCATGGATGATGACGTACAGGAAGTGCTAGTTGAGAAGGCTAGACTGGATTTTGAGGATGTCGATGTGGTAGAAAAGATACTAGAGTTAACCAAGGACATTGATGATACATATTTTGTTGAATCTAGTGTCATTAGTGTTGAGGATGTTGGTACACACGTCAACCATTTTTTCACATTGTGTTTGGATGATGATATGAAAATAGGGTCACCCCAACTACTTGAGGAGCCAAGGAATAAAGAACTAGATGCCTACCTTCTGGAATTCTTCTTGCCAGAAAGTCGGGAATACACATCTCATCGAAAGGCCATGAAGCGCAGATTACTACATTGTTTTATTGGGCCAGGCAGATTTGTTCCACCACCCCAGGAGCAAGATCATAGTGCAGATTCAAAACTTGGGATCCAATTCATAAGTTCAAAGTGGAGGCATAAAGTGATTCAAACATTTGTTCGAAGGAGCATGGAAAGCAAAAACTAATGGAAAGGATGTCAGCGCGACTAGAGCAGGGAGTTTCTTGCACCTTACTTTTATTTCTTGTTTTGTCTATATGTGATGCACTGAGGACATTGCATGATTTAAATATGGGTGTTGTACATATTTTTTGTGAGTTGTTGTATTTAGTGTGTTAGTAGTTTTAGTTGTTCATGTTAGTAAGTTAGTTTTCTTTTAAGTTTTGTAGCTTTTTCTGTAGTCTTTTTATTTTAGGTAGAACAAAACAATTTTTTTTTTTAAAAATATGTGGACTCTTCCCGACGATGGATCTCCTAGACAGTTCTCTTGAGGGAAGTAAGTCTAAAGAAAAAAAAAAAGATTTTTTTGTTTTGTTTTAGGTAGTGTAGTGATTCCCCCTTGATTTTTCTTTGGACCACGGTTCTTTTCCAAGGGTTTTTAATTGTACCGGGTGTAGGTAGTTTTTAATTTTTAAGAGTAGGAATCACATGGTTAAGGGCTTAATAGTAGCAATATCTCGAAACGTGCTAATGCCTTGAGAATGGTCAGTACTTTGGTTGTGACGCTTAGGCTCAATTTTTTTGACTCCAGGATAAATACCTTAAATCAGGAATTCTTAAGATTTGCTTAACTGCTTTGACTGGAGTGTCGTGATAGATCCAATCCTGAGTGAGTTATGTGCCAAGTGTGTGTGAGGTTTGTATGTTATTCTGTGCATTGCATTTGATGCCTAGAACTTACCCCANCACCTAATTGTTATGTATCGTAGTTAACCCCGTTGAACCTATAATCCTGTTTCTTTGGCAACCACATTACAAGCCATACCTTTTTTTTTTGAATCGATCATATATTTGAACCTTGTCACCTCTCGTAAGCACTGGAAATGTGATAAAATATGGAAAAATTAAAGTGTGGGGTGGTAGGTTGGTTTTTTAAGGGGAATAATTTAAATAAGGAGAGAGGTGCATTGTTTTGAAAAGTAAGAGTCACTTGAAAAAAAAAAGAGAAAAAGAAGAAAAAAAAATATAGAAAATAAATAGTTGTATTGTTGTGAAAGANTTGGCTTAATATAAGTTTGAGGTTGAAAGCTAAAGTATATGTATTAAAGTGCTTGGGGAGGTGTAGTTACTCTTATATCTAAATATATCCTACCTGCCCCGAAGCCTACATTACAACCGAATAAAGTCCTACTTGATCCTAGAGTGAATGAGCTCGATTAGTAGAGTAGTACACTACGGGCAAGCCTATGGTGCATCTTTTGTGGCATATGAATATTATTTCTGAGAGTGAGTGAATTCTTTCTATCTTGAGTTCCTAAGTGTTCTTAAATTTTATTGTGTGTGGAACTAACTCTTTGATTTGGTGAGGGCACATGATTCATGAAGGAAAGGTAATGTTGTTGACCTCTATGTTAGAGTAGTGAGTGGATTGTGAACAAAGCATGGTATATGTGAGTCGACTATTGAGGAGAGGATGTCACACCTTTGTGCTTAAACTATTTTAAAAATTCTTGGTATAACGTATTGAGGGAATTGCTTAATAAGTTGTGTACATGAGTGTAGTTTGATTGCTTGAGGACGAGCAAATATTTAAGTGTGGGGTGTTGATGTGTGGCTAGAATTCATGGTTTAACACATTAGGTGCCTTACATTTTATGTTCGTTAATGATGAAAATACATTTCGTATGTGCATAATGGAGTCTATTTCATGTGTAGGTGAATTGGAGATGGAAGCCGAGTTAAATGGATGCATAAACGTCGAAAATACGCTCAAGAGTCGAAAATGAGTGAACCGGGCTATTGCCGGGCATTTGGGCTGTAAAGCCTGGTCATACCAGGCTATAGCTGGGCGTTTGGGCTATAAAGCCTGGTAGGACCAGGCGTTTGGGGGGCGTTTGAGCCCTAACGCCAGGCCTGGCCAGGCTTTATCCATGCGTTTAGGCCATAAAGCCTGGTCCCTGGTCCGGTCAAATCCGAGTTTTGAAGATTTTAAGTGTTTCCCGGTTTGAATAGAAGTCTTCTAGTTGTCCTAAACACATAAATAGACCCAAAAACACAACTTGAAGAGGGGGATGCCATTAGAGACAAGAGACACATGTGGAATACTACTCAGAGAAGCAAAACATTGATTTTTACAGCTTTTATTCATTACTTTATAGTTTAATTATGCAAGTCATTTTAGAGTTGATTATTATGAGCATGAGTAGCTAATTTATTTAATCTAGGATTTTGGTGGAACCCGTTGGGGGATGAACTTATTGTGATATTAATATATCTTTGATTGGTTGATTAAACTCTATTTGTTCAACTATGTTCTTGTTGTAGTTGATTGAGGGGCCCTCAATTAGTTGTTCCTATTTATTATGTATCTACTTGAGAGAGAGTACATATGTAGGTAGTTGTTTGAAAAACACCACTCCCAGAGTATAGACGAAAGTCAGAACCGAGGGTTTAGAAGTTGGATGAGAAATAACGATACTTCGGGTGCAATCTAAAGTGAACTGTAATGCAATCTAGCTAGCGTAACTTGAGAGAGTGATTCTAGTAAATTATCATAATTACTTGAGAGATATTTATGGTAGATAGAGTGTTCATGATTGATAGAGACAACTAATCAAACTATAAGAAGTATCCAAGAAGGAAGTTCACCAACGGGGGAAACCATGACCTTAGACCTTTATTATAATTGTTTACACCATATTGTTAGTTAATCGTTAGTTTATTACTTCTGTCAGTAGAAATAGTAAAACATCACCAATTGATATTCAAAAGTCTTGAGAAAATTGATTAAGTAAAAGTTGCGTATGCTGATGGCTTGATTGATACGTAAATTCCCTGTGGGATCGACTCTGGGCGCTAATACCCCGCATTATATTTGCAGCGCCCGTTTAGTCTTTCTATAAGATATAGTTGACCGTATCAATTCTCTTTCCATGGTTCCGACACCAGTAGCTGCACCGCCTGCTCAGCCAGCCAGAGGCACGGGACAGGTATGTTGATACCCAATTTTTCCCCATTTTTTTTAAATTGCATATATAGCTTCAAAATCATACATCAATAGCAATGAATATTTTCCCATAATTTTCCTATATTTTTATTAATTTACCCAACATTTTATTTTCAATAAATAATTACAAAATTGCATTACAAATGATTTCAAAAGCATTTCTTAATTTCAATTACTATTCAGGGTCTTATTAAGATCAAATTATTTTCATAATTAGCCAAATTGGCACCTTTTGGCTATAATTGCAATAACTTTACAATTATAGTCCAATCATATGACTTTCTAATATTTTCGACCGGAAATTGGTCATTTGTATTTTAAATACTAAGTAATCATTTTAAATTATTTTCTACGCATGAATTTCATTTTATAATTAACAGCTCTTTTTGTAAATATTTTTAATTAATTTACATTGAGTATTTAACAAATAGCCACTTTCAATTCAATTCTAGCCTAAGTGAACCAGACCCAAACCACTTAAATCTGCCCGACCCAATTTCACTTTTAATCTGGACCGTTGATCATTTCAGATCAACAGACCAGATTCATTCTTTCCTTAATTAACCCTAATGACTACCCCCTTCCCCCTCATTCTCTCTTTCACTCTGCTGTTACACTCTCCTCTCATCTCTCAAACTCTTTCTGCTAAACCTGAGCTCTTTCACCGGCCGTCGACTCGCCGGTAACTATGGTGGTTCCACCACCATCCTAGCCTCTATGGATCCCTCACACGCCGGATTGTTTCTACCTTAAGGTCCTCAAGAGAACCAGAAGCGGTTAACCTCACCCCCATGGCTTTTAATTCCGTTCTCAGGCCACCCTTGGCCTGTCCGAGTAAGATCCTTCCATCTTTGGCTAAAACCTATGGTTTCTGAGCCGATTCCCTCTATTTTGGGTTATCTCTCTGAAACCCTAACTTTTAACTCTTGACTTCTTAGATCTGTAACAAATCTGAGTCTATTAAAGTTATCTTTACTGTTTTCTTAAAGATTTCTCCGATTTTTCTAAAACGACTCTTCGTCTTCAAACTAGGGTTTCTTGACCCTTTCCAAAAATGGCTTTTCCTTCTGATTTTAGTATCATTCTATGATTTTCACTATGTTCAAACCTTTATTTAAGTTTTTCTCTTTTTATATGAGTTATTATGTTAAAACCCTAAATTTCTTAGTCCCAATCCTGGGTTTCTGAGTCTGTCTTTGATAATATGTTCGTTTAATCCGTCTTTATGCTTGTTTCTCTTGAGCATTATGAGTTTATGTGAATTTACCGTATTGTGCTTATTAGGGTTTCTGATTCTTTACTTCTTCCGCCTATATCATGTTTATTCTCTTTATTCATACTATGTTCTATGTGAATCCCTAATTTTGTGTGATTTTAGCCTATTTGGCTTATTAGGGTTTCTGATTTTGCCTATTATGTGTTTATTCCTCTTATTCTCATAAATTTGTGCTAATTTCACCTAAATCAGTACTATTTCCTATTTCTAAATCCTTGAATCCATGTGATTGATCCTTCACTGATCTCGTGTGATATTCTCCACTGATTTTAACCTTTTGAGATATTTTATAACCTTATTCTATGGTCAATTATGCTGTCAAAACTGATTCTTAAGCATTTCTTTAATTAGAATCTGCTGAACCTAGCCTCTATTACGTGTTCTATACTTGTGCTATGTTGAAACTATTTCCTTATGTATTATATTCACCCTTATATGATTTCCTTCCTTATTTATTATCTATCTGTTACTGTTTGAAGCTAACTCCTTAATTAAAAGGAGTACTTATACTTATTTGATTCTAATTGGTACATAGTTCCATAATTACTGTTGAACTATGATTCTTGCCTTATTTTCTACCTAGTTCTTAACTATATATACATTGCTCTTTCATTAACACAACAGACGAACACATTGATTAAAAAAGCTCTCCATCTCACACTCAAAACTTTCTGCTCTCTTTCTGTGTTATTTACTATTATTCTGAGTTACCCAGCTGCAAGCCAAGGCTAACTATTGTGCTCTCCTATACTTCACTTTTGTGTTTACTTCCTTCTTTACTGGTATGTTCTGATTTCAGTTCAAGTTCCAAAAACAATATGTTTTTTTACTACTTCAGTTCATCCTGTCTTTAGTATGTTTCTATCTATGGTTTTGCTGTGAAACTTGTAGTTGAAATGGTTACATTATTATTCACTTAGTATGTTATGGACTCCCCTCCCTTAATATCAACATGCTTATGGAATGTTATCCCACCTTTCTGTAGTATGTCTTAATGGGACTATGTTCCCTTGTATGCTTAACTAGTTTTAGTATGAACCTTTCTTGGGAAAACAACTTATACCATAAATTTCTTGGTTCCGTGTTAATTCTGAAGTTCATGTTGTACCCTAATCCCATGAACCCTCTTATAATACTTCTTATTATGTACTTATGTGTACCCCTGCCTGCTATGTGTTGACCATATGTGCTCTTTTTTCCCCCAATCTCCCCTTACCCATGTGTGAAGGTTTGTGTTGTTGAACCTGTCTTGGTTCTATGTTCTTTGGGTGTTGCTGAACCTATTCTGGTTCTGTGTTTGGTTTGTTGTTTGTTAATTAGCCTATTCTTTTCAAAACTGTCTTATTGAACAACTCTCCTTGTTGTTTACAAAACTATTTCAAACAAGTCTCTTTTGAAACTATTTTCTTGCGCAAACCTTTTCAAACTATGTCAAGCACTCTCACTATACTCTTAGACCTTTAAGTTATGCCCCTCTAATGTGTGACTGCTTAGGGATCCCTATGAGATCCCTCTGAACTGTGATGCATTAGAGCTGGCCCTTCCACACTACACTTACTCAATTATGGTTGTGAAATATGGGTGTGAGCACTGCCCGGGATCCGTTGAGGTCCTTAAGGAACTCTGACACACTCGAATATTGAGAAAGGCTATGAAACAGTTTGGCATTGAGGCTTTGGAAATTTGGGCCTATTTTCAGGCTCCCTATAGTGTAACTTCTTATTTTCTTTATCTATTGATATAATTCATTCGATATTGGTTTGTAATAATTATTGTAAATGAATGTTGTGGATGGCTAGTGAAAAGGGGAGGGTAGTTATACATGTTATAAATATCAAAGGGTAGAAACCATGCTATAGGTTTACATCTTCCTGTATGCGCATTAGAATTCATGTTTAGGACCAATACATGCAAACATGCCATGCATAAGATATCATGTTCTTAGGTTTACCGTTTCAGCATCTCATTCGACATTATTTTTACCACTTAGAAATCTTGCTTCTAGGGATAAATGACAACATTAACATAAGAAGTGTCACTCCTGCACATTTAGAAATCATGCTTTAGGAATTCTGCATATCTTGAAACCATGATGTGCACTTAGAAATCCCGCTTTAGGAATTCTGCATATAAATCATTCTGCATTTTGTATGTGTATAATAAATACCATATTTTAGGATTTCGTTTGTATTTGCTCAGTCACGCCTAGTTAAACTAGTGATGCATGAAAAAGGATATAAACCAACCTCACATTTTATTACCCCGTTCTAAATAAACTGGTAATAATCCCTGTATATTTTACAACACCTAGAACAAAATGCTTTAGGTGTAACAAATCTGCTTATCATCCGTGTTGTGTTATTCACTTAGACATCATGTCTCGGAATCCTATTTAATAATATTGCCCCCTTGTTTGTGTTTGAGTCGTGCCGTTTATATGCATTATCTTGTGGAGGTAAACTTGAGCCTCTAATAGTTTCTTTCTTGCCTTTATTTGCTAATGTCCAACTTGTTCTTGTTTGTTGCCTTAGTATTTTCTCCTTTCAACCTTAGGGGTCTGTCTAGAACTGCCTAATCGGTAGAGGTCCTAATTTCCTCCAGGACCATTAAGAAGGGGCGGGTAACAACACGCATAGAGATCGCTAAATAACATTCCTTTTAATAATTGCTAAGGGGTGAGGAAGGATAGATATGGATATGATGACCGATGCACTAATGCCATGTGTAGCCCCTCTCCGAGGATTGATTACCGGGCATTGTACTTATGTGATCCTATAGGATAAACAACCTAGGACTCCCCTATCCCCTTGTGTGTGCTTAGACTGTAAATCTTTCAAAAAACCTTATATGTGTTTTAGACTTTAAGTCTTTTTAAAACTTTACTTCACATGTGTGCTTAGACTGCGAATCTTTTCATAACTCCTTTATTTGTTTGTTACTTGGGTGCCATTTGTCTAAATTCACAAAGCTTGTTTGGTCGGGAACCACAGTTGTGGACTCTGAGGGGTGCCTAACACCTTCCCCTTGGGGTAATTTCAAGCCCTTACCCTATCTCTGGTTAACCAATTAGTGTTGTAATGACCCTTAGTAGGTTCCCTAACGCACCTTAATTTGTTAGGTGGCGACTCTTCAACTCCTTACATACCCCTTTCCCAAAAGGAAACGAGTTGTCCCGATAATGTCAAAAACCCCGACTGATCCGAAAGGAGAAGAAAAAACAGCGCGACAAGGTAGTCAGAGGTAGGGGCTAGACTGTTAGAGGTGGAAGTCAGACCGTTAGAGGTGGAAGCCAGCTAGAGGCCGTCCCAGGGATATGATTCAAAGCGGTGGGGTCCAACCCCGATGTTATGCTTTTGGGTCATCCGATGTTGTCATTACATGTATTGTTTCAGTTTGCAATAGATATGCTTCAGTTTTATTTGATACAGGGTCTACTTACTCATATGTGTCATCTTATTTTGCTTCATATTTGGTCGTACCTCGTGATTCCTTGAGTGCCCATGTATATGTGTCCACACTTGTGGGAGATACTATTGTTGGAGATTATGTATATCATTCGTGTGTTGTCACTATTAGGAGTCTCGACACCATCGTAGAACTTCTACTCTTAGATATGGTGGATTTCGATGTTATATTGGGTATGGATTGGCTGTCACCTTATCACGCTATCTTGGACTGCCACGCCAAGACAATGACATTAGCCTTGCCGGGGTTGCCTAGATTACAGTGGAGACGGACTCCTGGCCATTCTACTAGTAGGGTTATTTCTTAAATGAAGGCTCGGTGTATGGTCGAGAAGGAGTATTTGGCCTATTTGGCTTATGTTTGTAATTCTACTACGGAGGTTCCTTCTAAGGATTCTGTGCCTGTTGTTCGTGAGTTTCTAGAGGTATTTCCTGCAGACCTACCGGGGATGCCACCCGAAAGGGATGTTGACTTTTTTATTGATTTGGCTCCGGGCACTTAGCCTATTTCCATTCCGCCATGGCCCAACCAGAGTTGAAAGAATTGAAGGAACAGTTGCAGGATTTGCTTGATAAAGGCTTCATTAGACCAAGTGTTTCGCCCTAGGGTGAACTTGTTTTGTTTGTAAAGAAGAATGGTGCGTCGATGAGGATGTGTATAGATTATCGGCAGTTGAACAAAGTCACCATAAAAAAACAAGTATCCGTTGCCAAGGATTGATGGTTTATTTGATCAGCTTCAGGGTGACAAGGTATTTTTAAAGATTGATTTGAGATCTGGCTAACATCAGTTGAGGATTAGGGTATCCGATGTCCCTAAGACAGCTTTTCGTACGTGGTATGGGCATTATGAGTTTTTGGTGATGTCCTTTGGGTTAACCAATGACCCAGCAGCATTTATGGATTTGATGAACCAAGTGTTCAAGCCTTATTTGGATTCCTTCGTGATCATGTTTATTGATAACATCTTGAGATACTCCCGCAGTTGGGAAGAGCATGAGCAGCACCCCAGGATAATGCTCCAGACTTTGAGAGACATCAGTTGTATGTTAAATTTTCAATGTGCGGGTGTTGGTTGCATTCAGTCGCTTTCTTGGGCCACATTGTATCAACACAGGGTATTCAAGTAGATCCTAAGAAGATTGAGGCAGTCAAGAACTGGCCTAGACCCACTTCTGCCATAGAGATCAGGAGCTTCTTGGGTTTGGCGGGTTATTACCATCGTTTTGTAGAGGGGTTTTCATCTATAGCAGCCCCGTTGACCAGGTTGACCCAAAAGGGTGCACCGTTCAGGTGGTCAGACGAGTGTGAGGTGAGCTTTTAGAAGCTCAAGATAGCGTTGACTAAAACGTCGGTGCTAGTATTACCATCGGTAGGATCTTACATGGTATATTGTGATGCCTCATGTGTTGGGCTCAGATCAGTATTGATGCAGGAGGGAAGGGTGATAGTATATGCGTCTAGGAAGTTAAAGGTTCACAAGAAGAATTACATTGTCCATGATTTAGAGTTGGCAGCCATTGTTCATGCGCTGAAGATTTGGAGGCACTATCTTTATGGCGTGTCGCGTGAGGTTCTCACAAATCATTGCAGCCTCCAATATTTGTTCAAGAAAAAGGATCTCAATTTAAGGCAGAAAATATGGTTGTAGCTATTGAAAGACTATGATATCACCATATAGTATCATCCAGGGAAGGCCAATGTGGTGGCCAACGCATTGAGTAGGATGGAAGTGAGTATAGGCAGCCTTGCGTTCATTCCAGTCGGTTAGAGACCGCTACCTTAAGATGTTTAGACTTTAGCCAAAAAGTTTGTGAGGACGGATATTTCACAGCCCAACCACGTTCTAGCTTCCACAGTCGCTCGGTCTTCCCTGTTTGAGAATATCAGAGAGCGGCAGTATGACGACCCTTATTTGTTGGTCCTTAGGGACACAGTTCGGCACGGTGGTGCCAATCAGTTTACTATTGGAGATGACGGAGTTTTAAGGTTGTAGGGTCGCGTGTATGTGCCTAATGTTTATGGGATTCGTGAGGTTATCCTTGAGTAAGCCAACAGTTCTTGTTATTCTACTCACCTGGGTGCTGCCAAGATATATCAGGATTTTCGGCAGCATTATTGGTGGAGGAGGATGAAGAAGGATATAGTTGCGTATGTAGCTCGGTGCCTGAATTGTCAGCAGGTGAAGTATGAACACCGGAGACCTGGTGGTTTGCTTCAGCATATAAAGATTCCTGAGAGGAAGTGAGAGCGTATCACTACGACTTTTGTTGTTGGACTCCCACATACTCAAAGGAAGTTTGACGCCCTTTGGATCATTGTGGATAGACTGACTAAGATAGCACACTTCATTACTGTGTCAGTTACCTATTATTTGGAGCGGTTAGCAGAGATTTATATCTGCGAGATCGTTCGTCTTCACGGTGTGCACGTGTCTATCATTTCTGATCGAGGTACTCAGTTGACCTCGCACTTCTGGAGGGTAGTACAACATGAGTTGGGTATGCAGGTTGAGCTAAACACATCATTTCATCCTCAGACGAACGGGAAGTCCGAGCGTACTATTTAGATCTTGAAGATATGCTCTGCGTTTGTGTTTTAGACTTCGGTGTATCGTGGAATCAAATATTACCCCTTTGCAGAGTTCGCCTACAACAACAGCTACCAGTTCAGCATTCATATGGCTTCCTATGAGGCATTATACGGTAGACGGAGCATGTTGCCAGTTGGGTGGTATGAGCCGGGGAAGGCTCGATTTTTGGGTACAAATTTAGTACAGGAGTCCTTGGACAAGGTCAAGATTATACAAGATCGACTTCGCACAGCGCAGTCCATGCAAAAGAGTTATGTCGATCGTAGAGTTCGTGATGTGGTCTTCATGGTCGGGGACAGGGTGTTGCTTCGTATATCACCTATGAAGGGTGTCATGAGGCTTGGGAAGAAGGGCAAGATGAGCCCTAGATATAGAGAAACTTTTGAGATTCTCGATAGATTGGGAGAGCTGGCCTATAGACTTGCATTTCCTCTGGGGGTATCAGCAGTTCATCCAGTATTTGATGTGTCCATGCTCTAGAAGTATCATGGTGGCCCGTCCCACATGTTAGATTTAAGCTCTATACAGTCTGACAAGGAATTGACTTATGAGGAGGAGCAGGTAGCCATTCTCGACCGACAGGTTTGTCAGTTGAGGTCGAAGAGTTATCCTCCAGTTCGAGTGCAGTGAAGAAGTCAACTTGTTGAAGCAGCAACTTGGGAGTCCGAGTCGAACATGCGGAGTAGATATCCCACCTATTCACCAGTTCAGGTAGTATTCTATGTCCTTCGAGGACGAACAATTGTTTTAGAGGTAGATATTATGATGACATCTTATGTTTAGAACCCAATTTTGTGCTCTTTAGTCTTGAACATCTCATTTTTACCCTTCTCGATTTGCATGCGCAATCCGGGCGTGTTTCTAGAAAACTTTTATGTGGATAATTGATGAAATAATATTTTTGGCCTTAAAAAAATTAAATTATAGTTGACTTCGATCAACGTTTTTGGTAAACAGACCTGGACCCCGTGTTTTACCTGGTGGATCCGTAGTGAAATATGGGACCTAGGCGTATGCCCGGAATCGAATTCCGAGGTCCGCAACTCAAGATCTGAAATTTTGTTGAAGAATGAAAGGCTAAAAGTCTAATGATTTTAAGAAAATGGTTAATATTTGATCGTTTTGGTATCGGGCCCGTATTTTGGTTCTGGAGCGCGGTACAGGTCTGAAATAATATTCATACCTTATCTGTGAAATTTGGTGAAAAACGAAATTGCTTTGACGTGATTCGGACGCCCAATTGAGAAAATAGGAATCTTAAAGTGTTCTTGCGAATTTCATATGATTTGGTGCTAAATTCGTAGTTCTAAGTGTTATTTGGCGATTTAATTGCACGAGCAAGTTTGTATGATATTTTTAGACTAGTGTGCATGTTTGGTTTGGATCCCCGAGGGCTCGGGTGAGTTTCGGATATGTTACATGATGTTTTGAACTTAGAAAAATCTAGTTTTTGGCTTCAGCTATCATCTGGTGTTTCCTTCTTTGCATGTACGAAGGTACTCCGGCCAACACCAAAAGTGAATTGGTCTTAAAAATAATTTCTTCTATGCGAACGCGGAGATTGGGTCGTGAACGCGGGGGCGATGGGGGCTTTACCCTTCGCGAACGCGACCAGCTCAACGCGAATGTGAAGTGTTAGGGACCTGGGGGAGGGGTCATGATCACACCCAACTATGCCTTGTAAAAAGGACAAAGCGGTCGTTGTCAATATATTTCGGGTATTTAGCCCAAAATCGAATCCCACATGGAATTAACCTATCAATTACTGTTGTCGGACTCACTTAATTCTACGTAATCAAATTCCAAGATATTTTGAATATTAATTGGTTGTTTTTCTACGAGCTATTACTAAATGAAACTATTTATACTTAAGAGATAAATATGAATGGATTGTAAACAATAAAGAGAAAGATCTAAGGTTATGATTTTCCTTATTGATGGAATTCCTTCCTGTTATGTTTCATAAAGATTTGCCTAATCTTCTCTATCGATCATGAGCACTCTTACTACCGTAAATCTCTCCCCAGTAATTACGACAATTTACTAGACATACTCTCCCGAGTTACACTAGCTGGCTTTTATTACAACTCACTTAGATCGCACCCAAGGTTTCGTTATCTCTAATCCCACCTTTAAACCCTCAGTTATTGATTCCTCACATACTCGGGAGTGATGTTGCTCAACAACTACCTAAATAAGCACTCTCTCCGAGTAATACATATTAAACAGGCATAGCTAATTGAGGATCCTTTCAATTAACTACAACAAGAACGTAGTTGAACAAATAAATATTAACTTGGCAAAACTATATTATCATAACAAGAAGTTCATCCCTCAATAGGTTCCATCAAAACCCTTGACTAAATAATTAGCTACGCATATTCATAGTCACAATGGCAAAATTCATCATGAATGATAAAAACAAAAGGAAGAAAGATAGAACTCGATGCCGAATTTCCCTCCTTGCCTCTTGCCTCTCTTTGCCTTCAATAATCCTATTAAAACCTTGATATCCCCTTTTTGGGTGAGCCGGACCTCTTATAGGTTAAGGTATATTGCCCGCGAACTTCCAAAATTACCCCTGATATTAACGTGCCTCGGAGAGACTAGCACGACCGCGCATGAACCGCGCATAGGCCGCGCTATTCTGTCTTTCATTCTTGCACTAGCGCGGCCGCTCTAAGATCGCTCATGGGCCACACATATTGCACTCAATTTTGCCCAGCTTCTTCTACTCGAGCGTGGCCGCGCTAAGGTCGCTCTTGGCTCGCAGCTTTTTCCCCTATTTTTTCTTCTTTCATTCATATGCATTCACCTCCGAGTGGATTTCCTTGCTTTAAATTAGCTCCAAACACTGTCCTATGTCCTCATAATCAAGACTTACTCCTGCAAAACACAAAATTCACAATTAGAGCCTTTTTTTCGTCATTTAACCTTCCTAGAACAGTTAAGCATAGCCAAGTTAGGGCGTAAATGGTTTCTTAACTACATGAATCTAGCCTATTATCAACATCTCACACTTAAATCATTGCTCGTCCTTGAGAAATCACCCATACTCTATAGAGGTTTCTTCGCTAAGCACTCCCCTAACATGTCACACCAATAACATACCACAAAAGTTGCGTCTTGTAGTGTAACATCTTTACCACAAGAGTCGACTCTCACGTGCCATGAAATATTCCTATCTTACTCACTTTACTCTATACAAAGGTCAAGACATACCTTTCCTTCATGAATCAAGTACCCTCACATCGCACATGAGAGTAATTCTACACGTAATAAACATTAAGAACAATTAGGAACTCAGATAGAAAAAATTCACTCACTTTCAGAAAGAACATTCATATGCCACAAAGATGCACCATAGGCTTGCCCGTAGTGTACTCTCTACTAATTGAGCTCATTCAGTCTAAGATCAATTAGGACTTTATTTGGTTGTAATATAGGCTAAAGGACGGGTAGGATATGTTTGGATATAGTGACTACACCTTCCTAAGCACTTTAATACAATTACTTTCACATTTAGAACCATACTTATGTCAGACCAGACATCCCACCTTTACTTCACTTTATATTTTTCCATACTTCTTTAAGCACAATTACCAACAATACAACTATTTTTTTTCTTTTTCTTACTTTTTCCATACAAGCGGCGCTTACTTTTCAAAACACTGCACCTTTCTACCTATTTCATTGGTTTTACTCAAAAGCCAAACCAACCACCCCACACATTAACTTTTACACAGTTCATAACAATTCAGGTACTCATGGTAGGTAAAGAGGTTCAAATAGATGGTCCATTCAAATAATTGGGTAAGGCTTGTAATGTGGTTTCCAAAGAAACATGCTTATAGGTTCAACGAGGTTAACTACGATACATCACATTTAGGTGGGTATACTTTCGTTCCTCGTGGACTGACGCGCAGACCAATTTCTCCTTCGATCCGCGTTGTATGGTTGGTACCGATCACGAACCGTCCTTGGCTCATGATCGACGGCTATCATAGACCTTTTGTCAGCCTCGACGAGATAAACAGACCTAGAAAAGGCTCGAAGTTGGTCATTCTCGACTCTCATCTTGACCAGTACCTATTGTAGACGTCGGCCCAAGTTACCGTCGGGTACTCTAACAAATTTTGTTTTAGTTGTTGTGAAGCCAATGAGCCTCGAGGGTTAATTCCTTGAGTAAATTCCTGAACAGCCCAATCATCTCCGACCACAAACAGGTCCATTCATTCAATCTAGAACCTTGACACGAACTCCCTGAGCATCTCGTTGTCTCGTTGTTTAAACTTGAAAAGGTCCGAATTTCTA
This sequence comes from Nicotiana knightiana, assembly GCA_005239525.1. Taxonomy (NCBI): domain Eukaryota; kingdom Viridiplantae; phylum Streptophyta; class Magnoliopsida; order Solanales; family Solanaceae; genus Nicotiana; species Nicotiana knightiana. Next base: position 74,774 of record ML376473.1, on the reverse strand, counting down.
GTCTCGACCTTGATTCAACCTCCATGGGCCTTCTCGAAAGCATCTGCAATCATAGCGAACGAGTCAATGGAATTTGGGGGTAAGTTGGGATACCATATCATCTCTCATTTGGAAAAAGTTTCCCTGTACCTCTTCAGTAACACCGACTCGATTTCATCATCTTCCAAGTCGTTCTCTTTGATTGCGCATGTATAGGAGGTCACATGCTCATTCGCATATGTGGTTACGTTATATTTTGCGATGCCAGGCATACAAAACCTCTTAGGAATCGACTTCGGTGCCGCGCACGAAGAAAAAGGCTTCTGTATAAACTTCTTGGAATCCGGCCTCTTTAATGTTGGGGATGCTCCCCCGATTTGATCGACCCTGGAATTGTATGTTTTCATCTTCTTGTTATTGGCCTCAATTTTCTTTTCACCTGATTTCACCCATTTCGTTAATGCTTCAAGAATTGTTATTACTTGGGACTAATCTCAGACTCGGCTTCACTCAGTCTCTCAGTGATATGCTCATTTCTTTGGATGTTCTCCCGGGATGGCTCGAGCTCGACATTGCTGAGGGTGTGGCTTTGATTCTGCAGTTGCACTATTGCCTCTTGTTGAGCTTGCAACATTTCAAAGATCAACTGTAGGATAACCCCATCGCCTTCGCCTTCGGGAACTTCTCGAGCCGTTGGTTGAGGTCCCCTGCGAACACTATTTTCGGGATATATTGGCAGGTTAACATCGACAGCCACATGTGAGTTAGCATCGGCTGGATTGTCAATTGGGACTCCGTTGGGATCAACATGAGTTACCCCGCTGCTAGGCACTTGATTGTTGATCGCCATGATGGCTAGACTCAGTGTCAACGTTCAAGTGGGTAAACTGAGAATTTGACATTTATTAAACTGACATGAAATTGAGACCTTAAAGAACAAGCATAAAATAGAGTGTGTTATGGAGATTTGTACCAAATCACCACTATTATCCTTAGCCCACAGTGGGCGCCAATGTTTAATTGATTTGTACGCGATTTTAATGATATGTGAATTAATTCAACACAAATATTCAAGAATATTGATTAAACGAGTTAAAGGAAAAATGAATAATCAAACCACTCGCAATGTTACGGCCCAGCTCGAACTTAGGTTGAACGGTAGTTGTGGCCTCGATCGGACCCTTGGTTCGAAGCCAATTATGAATGAAGAAAAACAATAAAGTAAGAACTTAGCAATAGCCACAAAGCGAAAAAATAAATATGTATTGCCTTGGTATGTGTGTTACAAAGTGTCCTATCAAAGAAAAAACTTCCTCTATATATAGTAGGGAGTTTCATGCCTAGTACAAGTCTAAAAAGGTAAAAATATTCCTCTGTCGTTAATTACTGATCCATAGTTGTCATCGAGAAAGATCCGCGCTGTAATATCCGGTCGGTTGCGGATATCACAGCCCTCTATCTATGCCTATAACCACTCATTGTATTTTCTGAAGTCTCAGAACTCATCCCAAGTCTAGGGTGCGTTGTTTTATCAGGTTCGATGGCGAGCACTCAGTTAACTTTTCACGGGCCTTGCTACAAAGAGTTTCCAACTTCAATTTCGATCCCATGTATTCGAGTTCTTACTTCGTTTGATTCACACACACACACACACACACATATATATATATATATACGAGCGACTGTTTAGGTTAATTTTTTTTATTTTTAAAGTAAGCTTTTTATGGAATGAATTTTTGGAGAAGTATTTCAAGAACGCATAGAGCATATCTTAGGCTTTTAGGAAAATATTTCCAATTATTAATTTTTAAAATTTTGGAAATTTTAAGGAATGCTTTTGCGAAATAATTTATCTTAGGCAAATATTTCCAATACACTTTTTAGAGTGCTAAATTAAAAAAGAACATACAACATTCACTTTACAAGTACTACTAATGCATAGTGACTTTAAGATTGTGAAAGACTTAAACTAAATTTATCTCATAGGGTAAAGGATAATTTGTTTATTCAAAAGATCATGATAAGAAGAAAACGAGAAAAACAGTTAAAGAAAAAAGAAAAGATCTTTTGGTTGCATAGTCTCTACCTATGCTCTAAAATTGATAAATAGGTCAATCAGAGGCTTTTAAAATTAACACAAATCTGAGAATCAACACTGGCCTTGGGTTAACTATCATCTGCGAAAAGGAAATTAAACGTAAGTGCGTCGATTACATGTGCATCTTTATAATGTGACATAAGTGTATTGGTGAAAAATAGACTCGCCATGTGGATCTATTAAATGGCAATACGTGTCAGTAAAGTTTGGAGAAAAGTGAAGAATAACATGTAAAGATGATATGTGAAACACCCCCGGGACCGAACATACCGAGCCTGTAAGCCTCGGAGCTGATGATCATAAGATAGCCTGGATCAGGTGCGGGAGAATATCTCATAATTACAAATGAGGAAGGAATCAGTTAATCCCGAATTATATGAGATTTATCATCATTACTCCATCAGTTACAAATCAATTATTTAACGTGCAATAAATGCAATAAATGATTGTAACGGTCAGAACAAGGCAATCAATTGCGAGATTGACTCAACATGCACGAGATTGACTCAGCATGCACAAGATTGACTCAACATGCACGAGATTGACTCAAGATGTATGGGAGTGACTCATCAGCCACGGGATTGACTCATCAATTATGAAATTAACTCATTAGTTACGATATTAACTCATCAGTTACGAAATTTCAGCATTTACACAGCTGTTACAAGTCTTCCAAAAGTAATGGATGGGTTGAGTAAATGCTCGTAATGGACCCATTATTCAAGGAAAATGATTACTTAGATTTATCCCTATAAATAGACATAGTTTTATCATAATCAGGGATCCAACTTTCTTCTCTACACTTCTATACATTGTAATTCATATCATCTTGCTCCCAAGTTAGCCACAGTTTGGCCCTTCAAGCTCTGTTCGGCTCAATATCCTATCAAGGATTATTCAATAAAAATTATTTCTTCTCTGCTTTATTTTTATTATATTATCTATCATTAAATTTATTTTTCACTTCTCTATCATGTTGTATTAACAAAAATTATATCTTTCGGACTAAATCAGTTGCTTGTGGCCCGTCGCATAAAATTATTGATTTGACATTGAAAACTATTTTTGGGTTAAACAGTTTGGTTCCGTTACAGGGAACTCAAGCAAATTTGCTATTCAGCCAAAGATACTAACAATTTTTGTTGATATTTGCTTGCTTTCAGTTTAAACATTCATCATGGTCGAAATTTTCCAATCAACACAACTGAGGACAACCAAGCTTGAGGTGGCTTTACCATGAGAAAAGAAAAGGCAATAATAGCCATGATACTGATATATAAGCAACAACCAGAGAAAAATAGAGAATGTACATCGCCATATTGGTTCCACAACTATTAGTACCGAAACTCATTAAAGAATCTATGCCAAACAGTACCGAGACATGAAGTTCAGGTACATCAGATAATTTTAATTTGCACCATTTAGCTCTAACTTGACAGAAAAAGATTAAGAAACAAGACGAGCGGATAGAACACCTCCGGGAATTCCCAACTATCCCAGGAGAATGATATGCGGCACCGAGGTTTAAATAGAGAAAGGCACGGATGTTCAAACAAAAATTCAAAAATAGGTCCGAGCAAAGAGATACATGATTTTCTTCACGGGATGAAAAGGATCCGAACCTTCCGGAACATGTGAGGAATCACTTTGCTAAATTGAAAATTTTCACAGGAGAAGAATGAAGGTTAGGAAAAGCAGGGGTAAAACACCCACGAGATTGTTTACAACGATACCGCACCTGACAACTGGAAAAGAAAAGATAGGTGCGAGATGGATAATTGAAGACTACCAGGAAGAAGATTCATTAATAGCCATGAGAACTACACAAATAATTTCGGATACAATCATTGAACCGAAAGAATCAAAAGCCACGAGGTCAAATGCTGAAGAACTAGAAACTATCATTGGCTTCCCAAATAGGAAGGTTTATGATGGTCGAGACTCGACACCGAGTTTAAAGGTAAGTTGATTAAACTTTTACGTGTTAATGCAAATTGTTTTGCTTGCCACCATTGTGACCATAACAGGTGTACCACCGGAGATAATAGTTTATATGCTCAATATTGACCCGCGGTATAATCCGATCAAGCAATAGAAGAAACCAGAGCCAAATAATAAAAGATAAAGTTATCGAACCTCGAAGGAGGGTTTAATCCGAAAAGTCGAATCATTCGGACTCGTTGCTAATATCAACCCATCATCACTTTAAAAATTACGAGGAGAAAGATGATTGCTAGTATATCACATTGTCTCAAATGTCTCGGTAAATGCAATCTTAATTCAAGCAGAGAAAGGTACACAATCTCTTATCTATTAAAGAATGCTCTTAGACATGAAAATTGCATATCTATATTTCGAGAAGTTGACATTAATTTCTATTGCCCTAAATCTAAGGCTTTATTGTCAATATCATTTAATTCTCGTAGTCACTATATTTTCATTATATAATATTTTGCATAAACGAGAACTGTCAGGAAGGCTAGCTAAATGAGTAGTCAAACTTATAGAATATGATATTATTTATCAGCCACATACGGCCATAAAAACACAAGACTAACAGATTTCATGACTAATCTTTGCTTGAGCATATTACCTGAAGCTGAAATCAAAGTACATGTTATTTCTGAAATAATTCTCGGGATCTGGACCTTTTACACAATTAAGTCCACAAGTATTAAAATTCCTTGTTTAAGGATAATGCTTAATCCCTATCAGAAAAAGTATTAGATTTCACAAAAGTTAGTTTATTACTAACATAAAAGATGAGTATAAAGCATATGATACAGGCTTGAATTAGCTGGGGACTTAGAGCAAAAGTATTGATTCGACGATTATCAAATCCAAGAAAACTATGCAGCCCAAGAAAATCAAGTCGGATGTGCTAGTCTCGGATCTACTACTAATATCACTGACTCTAGAAGCAACTCCGGATTCTTATTGAGAAATATCATTTCCGAATCAAACAATATCAGGATCGAGTCATCCCTTATTTGGGCGATACCTGATTTATCATCAATTATAATAAAAATGAGGTAAGCCCGACTAATTTAATTTTGGCATAATAACTTCATTGATTACTTGAAGAATGAGACTTTACCCACAGACAAGCACGCTCTCAACAATTTTGAGTGTGTGTCATCTGGTACTTCCTTATTGAAGGAGAGTCATATTTGAGAATATTCAAGGCTCCAAAAGCTAAAATGCCACATGTACCAAAAAAAACAAAATGATGCGAGAAATCTATAAAGAAAGCCGTGAAAATTACTCCGGTAATAAGGCAAGATATCGCATAGTCCTCAACAATATTTTGGAACCTCCGTAGTTCCCGACCGGAGTAAAAAATAAAGAAAGAGCTCTGGTACCGTCTCTATACTGTAACTGGACCATTTGAAAGTCCATCAACAATGGAACCGACTATCCTATCCAAGATTATTAAACTGGGGACTGTCAAATTATGATTCTAGTTTTTGAGTTCTCATACCTCAAAACTCAAACACTAGGGAGATTACTTATATTTGAAGATTCGTCAATCCAACTTGACATTTTTAGAAGTGATTCAAACAATCGATTGCTTTGGGAGATAAATTTCTAAGAGTATTCCGACATTATTTACCGCAATCTCAACTCAGTCAGTTGTATTGCTCATATCAAACATAAAACACTTCAAACATTGTTGAATGAGATCTTCAAAAATGCATATACTTCTCTTACACAAAAAATATCAAGAACTCCATGTCGAGTCAAAAATTCCACGATAACAAACGAGTATTTTATGTTCAAGTCAACATAAATGTATGGAACTATGCCATCAGAATAAAGTTCACTTTGAACAAACACATGGCTTATATTCGGTCCAGTAAGGACCATTCAAGTTAAAAAGCCTTTCATAATGGCTAATTATATTATGACTCGAATCGATTATCCCGAACATCTCAAATATTATTTCGGACATTTGTCCCTCTCTACTTGAAAGTATGTTCATATACTCCAATTTGGATTCAAAATCCAATCAGATTTAATGTCTCTTCAAGATAAATCTACTAAGATCTATATTTATTTGGGATCAGTATCCCCTCAGACTCAATGTCTTATCGAGATCAATACTCCAGGAAATCCTACTAGGACTAATATTTCCACAGACTAAAAGTCTACTCAGATTAATCGATCCTCTTTTACGCCTGAATGAAAAGGAGACGTCCTTTTCATAGCGTTTAAATATATAAAAGGGCCTCTTTTATTTAAAAGTTAGACACCCAAGGGTGAAACATTAAGACATCGCACATGTAACGATGCATCCAAATATATATTTCAAAGTCTGTAAGACTAAATATGATCACTGAAATAAATTCATAAAGTTCCATGAAAAGTTAGTACTCGGATAAATTCCCTAAAGTACGAAATGATGATATTAGACTCGAAAGACACGAGGAAGTAAATGAATTTCCGGTCTAGGCCCCAACCCTTCTGATGAAATAAAAAGGGTTAAGCAGTCATCATCTAAGAAGTATAAACCTTCGAGTCCCGTATGTAATTTCCTTTTCAGGAAATGGACCACATGGAAGGAATAGTCAAGTGGTCGAGATTTCATTCTTCAAAGCTCAAACACTTGGGGGACTATACAGTATGGAAGGCAAAGATGAAGCAAAGAAGACTATCAAAAAGTCAAAGCTCTAGCCTAGGGATCCATCTACCCAACAAGTCAAGTGATACGAGCAAAATCAAAAGAGCCAAAGACTCAAAACACAAAGCTTGATTCAAAAAACCTTCGAACATGTTCATAAACAAACGTTCAGGTTAAAGGAAATATTTAGTCAAGGGTTACAAGATATACCCTTGTATTTATTCAAAAACTGTTGTAAATGAAAACAGTTGCGGTGAAAACCCAAACCTTTATAAAAACTGTTACAAACAAAAAATAGTTATTCCCTTGTATTAACTCGAAAAAACTATTACAAAAGAAAACAGTTACGAAATACAAGTTGATATCAAACCTGTTAAAAGAAAACAGTTGCAACATGAGTTTTAGACGATAATCAAACACATGTAAAATGTTGTGAAAGTTCAACAAAAACTTTCTTCAAAAATATTCTTAAACATGTGAAAAATTCCTATCACTCTATTGCATTATTACACCATTATGATCTTGAGACGTCTTCTTCATTAAGTGTCGATAAAAAAAGGACCTCTTACCGTGCCCAATACGAAAAGGTACGAGTAATCTAAAGCAATTTTATAAACGCAAAACTCAGAGGTAAAATGAAAACCTAAAAAATAAAGCATTTTTAATGCAAAGTCAAATAACAAAGGGTGAAATAAAAACCCAAACATTAAAGCAGGCAGAAAAGAAAGCCGAAATTTATATCGAACTTGCCAAACACAAGGCAAACATTTGTCTTCAAACCCCGGAACAAGGCAAGGGTAAACCTACTGATTATTGACGAAACGAGCATGAGCGTTGGAGTTGTCATATGAATCTCTAAGTTCTGCACTCTTTTTTCCTTCGTCCAGTTTTTGTCCCTACTGGGTTTTTCCGGCAAGGTTTTTAATGAGGCACAGGCAATGGAGAAAAGGATAAAATCTTCCATTTCCCGGTCATATCATAGTAAATAACCGGAAAGTGGGGGGACTATCTGTATTGGCGAAAAATAGACTCGCCATGTGGATCTATTAAATGTCAACATGTGTCAGCAAAGCTTGGAGAAAAGTGAAGAATGACATGTAAAGATGATATGTGAAACACCCCCGGGACCGAACATACCGAGCCTGTTAGCCTCGGAGCTGATGATCATAAGATAGACTGGATCAGGTGCGGGAGAATATCTCATAATTACAAACGAGGAAGGAATCAGTTAATCCCGGATTATATGGGATTTATCATCATTACTCCATCAGTTACAAATCAATTATGTAACGTACAATAAATGCAATAAATGATTGTAACGGTCAGAACAAGGAAATCAATTGTGAGATTGACTCAACATGCACGAGATTGACTCAACAGGCACAAGATTGACTCAAAAGGCACGAGATTGACTCAATAGGTACGAGAGTGACTCATCAGGCACGTGATTGACTCATCAATTATGGAATTAACTCATCAGTTACGAAATTAACTTATCAGTTACGAAATTCCAGCATTTACAGCTGTTACAAGTCTTCCAAAAGTAATGAATGGGTTGAGTAAATGCTCGTAATGGACCAATTATTCAAGGAGAATGATTACTTAGATTTATCCCTATAAATAGACATAGTTTTATCACAATCAGGGATCCAACTTTCTTCTCTACAATTCTATACATTGTAATTCATATCATCTTGCTCCCAAGTTAGCCATAGTTAGGCCCTTCAAGCTCTGTTCGGCTCAACATCCCGTCAAGGATTATTCAATAAGATTTATTTCTTCTCTCCTTTATTTTTATTATATTATTTGTCATTGAATTTATTTTCCATTTCTCTATCACGTTGTATTAACAAAAATTATATCTTTCAGATTGAATCGATTGCTTGTGGCCCGTCACATAAAATTATTGCTTTGACCTTGAAAACTATTTTTTGTGTTAAACAATAAGTATCAAAGTGAAAGAGCGTTATTGTATTATAGCAAAATTAAACATACTTGGAACTCCTTAGATTTTGGTTACATGATATATAAATTGGTTTCTACAAAAACACTTTAAAAAATAAATACTTCATTACTGTGTGCTAGTTTATTCAGGGTGAGGACTTAACCGATAATTTTGAAAGATGTCTCAATTTTATTTCTACCCAATAATGTCTTACATTATTTTGCATGCTAACAACTTCTCACCTTCTCATTGGCTAGAATTAATGCAAGCGTTATTTTGCTTTTATCACCAACCATTACAAAATTAGATATAACACAATAAAAGGCAAGATCAATCAAAACATCGAAACATAATTAAAGACACAAAATTTGGTCAACTAGTACGGGGAGTGCAATGAACTGTTTCTACCTTCTTATTGGCTAGAATTTATGCAAGCTTTGCGTTTATTTCCAACCTCTGCAAAATTAGGTATAACACAACAAAAAGCAGATATATATTGAAAATCTGGAATTAAGAAAAGAGCTCTTTTTTGGTTGCAGCTCTGTTTACTCAGCCGGAATGGCAGTCTTCCGCTCACTATCAGTCACTACATTTCGCATTCTGTTGTTAACTTTCTTGCTCTCTCTTCTGTGCTTCACGTCTACTGGTTAGTGCCCATTAATTCTCTCTGTAATCATCCCATTTGTCAGAGGTAGTTTATATTTTCTAGTTGTTTGTTAATCTTCCACTGCAAAACATATTTAAAGTAAATGTTATCTTACCGGAGGCAGATCTAGAATTTTTATATTACGGGTGTGCCGTGAAAATTGATCCCTGTTCCTCTAGATAAATAACTCAGCATTAAACTAAGTGCACCATTTAACCTGTGGAACATGCATGTGTACCAGCAAATTATATCAGATTAATTCTAGGATATATATATATATCTAATTTAAGAGAGAGACCATAGGTTCATCTGTCCTTTGCATTAGGTCCGCCCATGTATCTTGGTGATGGTGTACGTGAAAATTATGATGCCCTGAAAATTCTTACGAGTTTGGTGTATATGGAAGACTACAAAAGCTAATCTTGAATATTTCCTTGACGTTTGTCTTATTCTGCATTTTGTCTATGCTCAGTTTTCAGCTTTTAATTTTATATAATATACAGATGCACACAATCACAGGGGAAACATTACCGTCAAGTGGGATATCATGACTTGGACTCCAGATGTATACACTGTGAGTTTTTTTCTGCTCTAGTTTTACCAACCTAAATTATTATTATTTTCTGATAACTAACTTTGTATTAATCACCTTGTAAAACTTTACAAACCCAAAGCTCGACTTGTTAAACAATCAGTTATCTAACCAAATCAGAAAAAAAAAACAGAGAATCAAAAGCCTATACATCAATAGATAACTAGAACTAGGGGCGTACGTAGATCGGGTTGGTTCGAATTTATCAATTATCAAACCAAATTAATGGTGTCGGATTTTTTAATCTATTTACCAAACCAATAAGGTCGGATTTTTCAATCTCGATTTTTCTCGGATATTTCGATTTTTTTTAGGGTTTTCAGGTTTTTTCTGGTAAAGTCTTCATAGTATAAAATATGTAACTCGTGCTTCTTTAGTCCTAGTAGGATACGACTATATAATGTATTTTCTAAGAAAATAACACAAAATACGATATGAGTCATAGCATTGTACTAAAATATTTAATAACAAAGATAATAAAATCACATAAAGAAAATATTACTAATCAATACGCCATAATAAATATTAACATAATCTAAAAATATTATATATGTCATGCTAAAATAAGTACAACTAATGAGTACTATTAATTAAACAACTAAGCACTAAAGAAACAAATAAACTAGGTTATGCATTTTCATTATAAACAAATGAAAACTAAAAAATTAGATATCCAACACTATTTTCAATCTTGTATAAATTGAATTTCCTTTATTAGCAATAGTATTGATTTCAATTTTATTTGACCTACTACCTTTGCGGGGTATAAAATTTATTGGAGCATTAAAGAATGTTAAGTCAAACTTTAAATAATACGTTTAAAAATAAAACTTAAAACAAGGTTAAGAAGTATTAATAAATTACCTTACAATAAATATTTATATGTATAAAATATTTTAAAATTATATATAAACGTAATGTCGAGTTGGTTTGGTTTCGGTTTGACTTTTTTTAGTTAAAACCAAACCAAACCAATTATGATCGAATTTTTTTTTCACACCAAACCACAATCGGGGGTTTTTTTCTTCCAATTTGACTCGAATTATCGATTTGATATGGTTTATTCATTTTCTTTGTACACCCCATACTGGACTATCTACTAAAACAAAGGCTACGTAGCAAATTATGGACTCTCGGGGCTGCTCTAACATTACAATTATAGGTAGTCTCCCTTGTAAATGCTTTCTAGCTTCTGCTCTTCTTTTCAAAAATCCGTTGGTTCCTCTCCATCCATATTGCATAGACGCATTCATCAAAGATCAAATATATAGATGCCTTTGTGTACGATCAAAATCAGGTATGTCTCATATCATGGGCTTGGAGAGTCGCTTCGAGCCCGAATTCGGCGAACCCAATGAATCAAGCTTGAGCTTGATAACGGAATACAATGCTCGAAGATCAAAATGCACGACGAATACCTGAGACGACTATGACCAACCTCGAGATAGTGTCATTATGGGTTTTTACAGAATTAGCAAGATTCTCGCAATGGCTCAAGGATTCAAGGCGTAAATTTCGGAACGGATTTGTACGAATTCGTACTAGAGGGTTAGGCAGCTGTACAATTAGATTTCTTACTAGAAACAGAAATGTACCTTATTTGGAGCTCATTCATTTTGTATCATCATCAGTCACTGGCAAAGAATATACACTATTACTTTCTTGCTCATCACTTATCAGAATTGTCTCTTAGTTTTATTGTTCTTACTTTACTATTCACATTAATGTACCTCGAGGCCATCATAACTCGAGGTCGAGACTTTCTTGCACACTAGTTTGATTCAGCCTACTTCTTTGATCTATTAATTTAATATCTTGTTTATTAATTAGCATTAAACTAAATCACGTATCTTTAAGACCCCAATACAAATTTAATTGTTACTCAGGTTTTAGGTAAATAGTTTGGCGCCCACCGTGTGGCCTAAAGATAATAGTGATTGTTTCGGTGCTGATTTTGATAACACACGTTATTTTCACACTTCTTCTTGTCAAAGATTCTTTATTTTCGAGTTAAAACATGTCAAACTCACAAAACACACCCGTACACGGCAATGATGGTCTCAAATTCATGGTGAAAACAATAATGTAGTTGCTCCAGGGACCGGTGTACCACCACTTAACCCCGGGGAAATGCCAATTGCAAAACCAGTCGATGTTAGTTCGCACATTGCTTTGAATGCGGACTTGGGTGTAGGCCTCGGAGGAAGTGTATGCGGGGAGGCCTGATTTGGTGGTCAAGGAACACAGGGTCTAGGAGACGAGGGAGTTAGCCTCTAAGTAATCTTCAAAATGCTACAAGCTCAGCAGGTTGCTATCGCTCAACTACAAAGTTAAAATAAAACTCCGAGTATGGTTGAACCATAAATCACTCGCAATACTGAGCCGGTGCAGGAAAGGTCGAGCGGTAACAAATTGGGGATCGACCCTACAATCATGGAAATGCTCGAGGAGCTCACCAAAAGAATCGGGTCGGGAGAAAAAAGATCGAAGATAATGACAAAAATGTGGAGACATACAACTCCCAAATCGATCAAATACCAGGGGTATCCCCGATCTTAAAGGGTTTGGATTCAAAAAAGTTCGTGCGGAACCCTTTTCCCCTAAGCGCGGCTCCAAAGCCCATTCCTAAGAAGTTCCATATGTCAGATATACCGAAGTACAATGGAACCACCGATCCTAATGAACATATCACTACGTACACATGTGGTATAAACCGAAATGACTTAGAAGACGATGAGATCGAGTCCAATTTGTTAAAAAAACTTTGGGTAAAATTTATCTAAGGGAGCAATGATTTGGTATCACAACTTGCCCCCATATTCCATCGATTCACTTGCGATTTTAGCAAATTCATTTGTAAAAGAAAAAGCTGGGTCCATAAAGGTTGCAACAAGGAAATCTGACGTCTTCAAGATCAAACAAAAGGATAACGAAATGGTGAGGGAGTTTGTGTCTTGATTTCAGATGGAACGGATGGAGTTACCACCAGTCTCCGATGATTCGACCATTCAAGATTTAACCCAAGGGTTAAACGAGCGGAGCTCGATGGCATCATGAAAGTTGAAGCAAAATCTTATTAAGTATCCAGTTATAACTTGGGCAGACATGCACAACCAATAGCAATCGAAGATCAGGGTCGAGGACGACTAGTTGGGAGACCCTTAGGGTTCACTTATCCAAATCGATCAGCAGTTAAGCCTCGAGGGAACCGAGGTCAAATAGAGAACGGTATCATCCATATGCAGAAGAGCGGAGAAAAAATAGTTCAAGACGTAATCCTTCCCTGAATGATCAAAGAAATGATAGCGGGCAAAATCACCGGGGACTTTTGAGTAAGAGTGGTTTCGATAAACATACAGATCCCGCAGAAACGCCTCGTTTATCGGAGTATAATTTCAGTGTCGATGCATCGGGCATTGTATCGGCTATCGAGAGAATCAAGACACCAGGTGGCATAGACATATACAAACTGATCCTTTTTTAGAGAAACCCAAACTTGATGTGTAAATATCATGGTACACATAGGCATATGACCGAATATTGCCGACAATTGAGGGAAGAGGTAGATTTATTGTTCAACGAGGGTCATCTTCAAGAGTTTCTCGGTGATCGAGCTAAAAACCACTTTAGGTAAAGAGACTCCAATAGAAAACACGAGCAAGAAGAACCTCAACATGTTATCCACATGATCGTCAGCGGGGTCGACATCCTACAAGGACCTGTCTTCAAACGAACCAAAGTATCAATTACATGGGAAAATGGGCCCGAGACTACATGCTCGAAGGCACTCTTACATTCAATGAAGAGGAGACAGAAGGCCTTTCTCAGTCGGACAACGACGCCTTGTAATTTCTATTTTGCCAAATAAAATTCAATTAAAACATTTTCTTGTGGATCTAGATAGCTCAGAAAACATAATCAGGTTAGGGTCGTAGAGTAGCTCGGACTGCTAGATCAAATTATGCCTGTATCTCGAGTCCTAAACGACTTCAACATGGCTAGTGAAACAACGAAGGAGAGATAATCCTACCAGTGAACGTAGTCGGGACCATCCAGGACATAATTTCATTTCATGAAAGGTGACATGAGGTACAATGCACTGCTAGGAAGGCCGTGAATCCATAAAATGAGGGCGATACCATCGAACCTTCACCAAATGATGATGTTTCCAACAATAGATGGTGGGAAAACGATTTACGGAGAACAACATGCGACAAAGGAAATGTTTCTAGTCCACGAGTTGACATCGACGCCAACACCTTCGACCTCAAAAAAATCGAACATCAAAGAAAAGCAGATGACTAAATAGCAATCGTCGTCCCCAACCTCGACCGAGTCAGAGGAACAGGTAATCGAAGAAGAAGAAGAAGAAGAAGAGGATTTCCTTACCCCTAGAACTTTCGTTGTTCCCGAGGAATCAGATGCGACCAAGTCAATGGTCGAGGAGCTGGAACATGTGATATTGATCGAGCATCTGCCCGAACGGAAGGTATACCTGGGAACAGGATTAACCCCCAAACTCACGAAAAAAACTCATTCAATTCCTTATCAATAACATAAATTGTTTTTCTTGGTCCCATTTAGACATGATAGGGATCCCATCGGAGATGGAAACACATCGGGTTAGTCTCAACCCATGTTTAAACTAGTGAAGCAAAAGAGAAAGCCTCAGTCCGAGGTAAAGCATGCATTCATAAAGGATGAGCTAACTAAAATTCTAAAAATATGGTCCATTATGGAAGTAAAATACCCCGAATGTTTAGCCAATGTGGCCGTAGTCCCTAAAAAAGGAAACAAACTTAGAATGTGCTTAGAATACAAGGATTTGAAAAAGACATGCCCTAAAGACTCTTTTCCACTGCCTAGAATCGATCGTATGATCGATGCCACGGTCGGTCACAAGATCCTTACCTTTCTCGATGCCTAATCCGGGTACAATCAAATTCAAATGAACCCGGGGGACCAGAAAAATACCTCATTTATCACCAAGTATGGAACGTATTGTTACAACATAATGCCTTTCAGACTAAAAAATGCAGGAGCTACTTACCAATTCCTAGTAAATAATATGTTCAAAGAGCAAATAGTTAAATCAATGGAAGTTTACATTGACAACATGTTAGTTAGGTCCCTATGTGTAGAGGACCATTTGGCTCATTTGCAGGAAATGTTCAAAATTTTGAGAAAATATAACATGAAACTCATCCCCGAGAAATGTGCTTTCAAGGCCGGTTCAGGGAAATTCCTCGGCTATATAATGTCGAATAGAGGGATCGAGATCAACCCCGACAAAATTAAAGCCATTGAAGACTTTACCGTTGTGGACATTGTAAAAGTCGTACAACGGCTAACCGGGCAAATAGCTGCTTTGGGCTGATTCATTTCGAGGTCGTTGGATCGGAGTCACTGGTTTTTCTCCTTACTCAAAAAGAAAAATGATTTTGTATGGACCCCGTAAAATCAACAAGCATTGGAGGAATTAAAGCGGTACTTATCGAGCCCACCTCTGCTCCACACTTCGAAGGTAGATGGGAAGCTATACTTATACTTGGCTGTGTCCAAAGTAGCGGTAAGTGGCGTACTAGTTCGAGAAGAGAAAGTTACGCAATTTCATGTTTATTATGTAAGTCGAACCTTAGGAGATGCTGAAACTGGGTATCTGTACTTAGAGAAGTTAACACTTGTATTAATAATCGCATCTAGAAAATTGAAGCCACACTTCCAATGTCACCCCATATGTTCGTTAATAACTTATCCACTCCAAAATGTTTTGCACAAGCCCGAGTTGTCAGGTCGATTGGCCAAATGAGCCATCGAACATGGCGGGTACGATATCGAATATCAACCCCGAACGGCTATCAAGTTTCAAATTTTAGCAGACTTTGTGGCTGATTTTACACCAACCCTAGTACCCGAAGTGGAAAAGAAACTTCTACTAAAGTCGAGTACATCATCGGGGGTATGGACCCTCTTCACAGACGGTGCCTCAAATGTGAAAGAGTCCGGGCTTGGTATCATTTTGAAACCACCCACGGGTAGCACTATCATACAATTCATTAAAACTTCCTAGTTAACTAACAATGAGGCCGAGTATGAGGCCATGATTGTAGGTATTGAATTAGCTAAAAGCCTATGAGTGGAGGTCATCAAGGAAAAGTGTGACTCTCTCATTGGTGGTAAACCAAGTGAACAAAAGCTTTGATGTTCGGGAAGATAGAATGCAAAGGTATTTGGACAAGTTACAGGTGACACTGCGCTGCTTCAAGGAATAGACCCTAGATCACGCCCCTCGAGAGCAAAATAGCGAGGCCGATGCACTTGTGAACTTGGGGTTGTCAGTTAAAGAATATGACATTGTCCTGGGGATTGTTGTCCAGTTATCGAGATCTGTGGTCGAAGAGGATCACGCCGAGATAAGCTCCACAAGCTCTACTTGGGATTGGAGGAATAAATATGTTGAATATTTAAAGCACGGGAAGCTCCCTTCGGACCCTAAAGAGTCGAGAGCCCTATGAACTAAAGCATCCCAATTCACATTGGATGGAGATGGAACGTTGTAGAAGAGGACTTTCGATGGACCATTGGCAGTATTCTTAGGGCCGGGGGACACCGATTATGTTCTGCGAGAAATCCACAAAGGTATTTGTGGGAACCACTCCGGCACTGACTATTTGATTCACAAAATTTTTAGAGCAGGGTAATACTGGGATAGCATGAAAAAGACACTAAGGATTTTGTTCAAAAATGCGATAAAAGCCAAAGGTTCGCACAAGTGATCCATTAGCCCGGAGAATAACTCCATTCAGTCCTATCCCGTGTCCATTCATGAAAAGGGGAACGGACATCGTTGGCCCTCTGCCAACGACACTTGGTAAAGCTAAATTCATTTTGTTTATGACTGACTACTTTTCCGAATAAGTGGAAGCACATGCCTTAGAGAAGGTAAGAGAAAAAGAGGTTATAGACTTCATATGGGATCACATCGTGTGTCGGTTCGGGATACTGCCGAAATCATATGTTACAACGGGAAGCAATTCATCAGCAGCAAGGTAACAAATTTCCTCGAAGAACATAAAATAAAAGGATCTTATCGAAACCATATCACCCAAGCGCAAACGGACAGGCTGAATCCACGAACAAGACTATTATCCAAAACCCGAAGAAAAGGTTGAGTGACGCTAAGGGGAAATGGAGAGAGCTTCTTCCCGAGGTCCTTTGGGCATACCGAAAGACATAAACGTCCACTACGGGTGAAACTCCATTCTCCTTGGTATATGGCTTCGAGGCTTTAATCCTAGTAGAGGTCGGAGAATCTAACACCAGATTTTGGCATGCAACGGATAAATCTAATCACGAGGCTATGAACACTAGCCTCGAGTTATTGGATGAAAAATGAGAAGCTGTGCTTGTTCGGATGGCTGTAGAAGCAAAGAATTAAGAGATATTATAACAGAAGGGCAAACATTTTCCTCTTCGAAATCAGGGACTTAGTTCTAAGAAAGTCACCCTAATACTCGAGACCCAAACAAAGGGAAACTAGGCCCTAAGTAGGAAGGCCCATATCAAGTTATTGGTATCATCGGAAAGGGATATTACAAACTCGACATGATGGAAGTCAAACAATTGCCAAACAATTGGAATGTGTCATTTCTCAAAAGATATTATTGCTAAGGTATGACTTTCTCCTTTTTCCATTTGTATTCAATACTAACTCATTGCAGCTTTTTGATCGAAGAAGTCGAGGGAAACCTTCTACAGGAAGACCTTAGGTTTTAAAGCACGCGTTGCACTCTTTTTTTCCTTAGATCGGGTTTTATCCCTAATGAGTTTTTTTCCGGCGAGGTTTTTAACGAGGCAACAACTATCTGCTACCTAAGGAGAATTCAACAGTATCCAAGGATTCTTTTCAATCAACCTCGAATACTGGAGGGGGCATCACCCTCGGATGCTATATTTTCGAGAAAAATACTTCATGCCGAAGAGGGACTCGATAGGAAAACTTTATAATGGGCCAAACGGTTAGAGGAACCATGTCCATATAGAATAGCCGAGCCCCGATAGTAAAACATGTACACATGTATGAATTATTCAAAGAAGAATTCTTTATATTAAACACTTTGTGTCTCGAAGAAATTTGCAACTATACAAGCTCCATACTTGTGATTCTTTGTGAGAAACGGCTCAAGAGCCAAAACACGAATACACCTCGACTACTCGGGGACAGTCATCGACAGTCAGCACATTCAAGTTGTCTAAGACTTCAAAGAGGCATCCCTCGACGAAAAGGCCAAGACCATCATACTCGGGGACTAACATTTCGAGCAAGTTCAAAATGCTATCGGAAAACAAGTCCAAGAGACACTCCCAAAGGCTACGGCCATATTAAAGACTATGGTCACATAAAAAGGCTACTGTTTAACCCAAATATTAGTTTTCAACGTGAAAGAAATAATTTATATGACGGGCCACAAACAACCGATTCAATCCAAAAGATATAATTTTTTGTTAATACAACATGATAGAGAAGTGGAAAATAAATCAATGACAAATAATATAATAAAAATAAAGTAGAGAAGAAATAATTCTTATTGAATAATACTTGACAAGATGTTGAGCCGAACGGAGCTTAAAGAACCAAACTATGGCTAACTTGGAAGCAAGATGATAGGAATTACAATGTATATAATTGTAGAGAAGAAAGCTGGATTCCCTAATTGTGATAAAACTATGTCTATTTATAGGGATAAATCTTAGTAACCATTCTCCTTGAATAATGGGTCCATTATGAGCATTTACTCAACCCATCCATTACTTGTGGAAGACTTGTAACAACTGTGTAAATGCTGGAATTTCGTAACTGATGAGTTAATTTCCATAACTGATGAGTCAATCTCGCGGATGATGAGTCACTCCCGTACCTGTTGAGTCAATCTCGTGCCTGTTGAGTCAATCTCATGCATGCTGAGTCAATCTCGTACCCGTTGAGTCAATTTCGTGCCTGTTGAGTCAATCTTGCAATTGATTGCCTTGTTCTGACCGTTACGATAATTTATTGCATTTATTGTACGTTACATAATTGATTTGTAACAGATGGAGTAATGATGATAAATCCCATATAATTCAGGATTAATTGATTCCTTCCTCATTTGTAATTATGAGATATTCTCCCGCACCTGATGCAGGCTATCTTATGATCATCAGTTCCGAGGCTAACAGGCTCGGTATGTTCGGTCACGGGGGTGTTTCACAAATCATCTTTATATGTCATTCGATCACTTTTCTCCAGGCTTTGCTGACACATCCTGCCATTTAATATATCCACATGGCGAGTCTATTTTTTGCCAATATTGATAGTCCCCCCACTTTTCGGTTATTCACTGTGATATGACCGGGAAGTGGAAGATTTTATCCTTTTCTCCATTGCATGTGCCTCATTAAAAACCTTTCCGAAAAAACCCAGTAGGGACAAAAACCGGACGAAGGAAAAAAGAGTGCAGAACTTAGAGATTCATATGACAACTCCAATGCTCATGCTCGTTTCGTCAATATTCAGTTGGTTTACCCCTGTCTTGTTCCTGGGTTTGAAGACAAATGTTTGCCTTATGTTTGGCAAGTTCGATATAAATTTCGGCTTTGTTTTATGCATGCTTTAATGTTTGGATTTTTGTTTCACCCTTTGTTATTTGACTTTGCATTAAAAATGCTTTATTTTTGAGGTTTTCGTTTTACCTCTGAGTTTTGCATTTATAAAAATGCTTTAGATTACTCGTACCTTTTCGTATTAGGCACGGTTTATGAAAGAGGTCCCTTTTTGATCAACACTTAATGAAGAAGACGTCTAAACTTCATAATGGTGTAATAATGCAATAGAGTGACATGAATTTTTCACATGTTTAAGAATGTTTCTGAAGAAAGTTTTTGTTTTAACTTTCACAACATTTTACATGTGTTTGATTATCGTCTAAAACTCATGTTGCAACTGTTTTCTTTTACCAGGTTTGATATTAACTTGTATTTCATAACTATTTTCTTTTGTAACAGTTTTTTCGAGTTAATACAAGGGAATAACTATTTTTTGTTTGTAACAGTTTTTATAAAGGTTTGGGTTTTCACCCGCAACTGTTTTCATTTACAACAGTTTTTGAATAAATACAACGGTATATCTTGCAACCCTTGACTAAACATTTGCCTTTAACCTGAATGTTTATTTATGAACATGTTCAAAGGTTTTCTGAATCGGGCTTTGTGTTTTGAGTCTTTGGCTCTTTTGTTTTTGCTCTTATCACTTGACTTGTTTGGTAGATGGATCCTTAGACTAGAGCTTTGAATTTTTGATTGTCTTCTTTGCCTCATCTGTGCCTTCCATACTGTATAGTCCCCCAAGTGTTTGAGCTTTGAAGAATGAAATCTCGACCACTTGACTATTCCTTCCATGTGGTCCATTTCCTGAAAAGGAAATTACATACGGGACTCGAAGGTTTATACTTTTTAGATGATGACTGCTTAAACCTTTTTATTTCATCAGAAGGGTTGGGACCTAGACCGGGAATTCAGTTACTTCCTCGTGTCTTTTGGGTCTAATATCATCATTTGTTACTTTAGGTAATTTATCCAAGTACTAACTTTTCATGGCACTTTTTGAATTTATTTGAGTGCTCATATTTAGTCTTACAGAGTTGAAATATTTATTTGGATGCATCGTTACATGTGCGATGTCTTAATGTTTCACCATTGGGTGTCTAACTTTTAAATAAAAGAGGCCCTTTTATATATTTAAACGCTATAAAAAGGACGTCTCCTTTTCATTCAGGCGAAAAATATGATCGATTGATCTGAGTAGACTTTTAGTCTATGGAAGTATTAATCCTGGTAGGATTTCCTGGAGTACTGATCTCGGTAAGACATTGAGTCTGAGGGAATACTGGTCCCAAATAAATATAGATCTTAGTAGATTTGTCTTGAAGAGACATTAAATCTGATTGGATTTTGAATCCAAATTGGAGTATATGAACATACTTCCGAGTAGAGAGGGACACATGTCCGAAATAATATTTGAGATATTCGGGGATCGATCTGAGTCATAATATAAGTAGCCATTAAGAAAGGCTTTTTAACTTGAATGGTCGTTGTTAGACTGTATATAAGCCACGTGTTTGTTCAAAGTGAACTTTATTCCGATGGCATATTTGAATACATTTATGTTGACTTGAACATAAAAGTGTCGTTTATTATCGTGGGATTCTTGACTCGACATGGAGTTCTCGATCCTTTTTGTGTAAGAGTAGTATATGCATTTTTGAAGATATCATTCAACGCTGTTTGAAGTGTTTATGCTTGATATAAGCAATACAACTAACTGAGTTGAGACTGTGGTAAATAATGTCAGAATACTCTTAGAAATTTATCTCCCAAAGCAATCGATTGTTTGAATCACTTCTTAAAATGTCAAGTCGGATTGACTAATCTTCTAGTATAAGTGATGTCCCTAGTGTTTGAGTTTTGAGGTATGAACTCAAACTCTAGAATCATAATTTTACAGTCCCCAGTTTAATAATCTCGGATAGGATAGCCAGTTCCATTGTTGATGGACTTTCAAATGGTCCAGTTACATCATAGAGACGGTACCAGAGCTCTTTCTTTATTTTTTACTCTGACCAGGAACTACAGAGGTTCCAAAATATTGTCTAGGACCATGAAATATCTTGCCTTATTACTAGAGTAATTTTCACGGCTTTCTTTGTAGATTTCTTGTATCATATATTTTGTTTTTTTGGTACATGTGGCGTTTCAACTTTTGGAGCCTTGAATATTCTCAAATATGATTCTCCTTCAATAAGGCAGTACCGGATGAGACACACCCAGAGTTGTCGAGAGCGTGCTTGTTTGTGGGTAAAGTCCCATTCTGCAAGTAATCAATGAAGTTATTATGCAAAAATTAAATTAGTTGGGCTTACCTCTTTTTCATTCTAATTGATGATAGATCAGGGATCGCCCAGATAAAGGATGACTCGATCCTAATACTGTTTGATCCAGAAATGATATTTGTCAATAAGAGTTCGGAGTTGCTTTTGGAGTCATGATATCAGCAGTAGATCCGAGACTAGCACACCCTACTTGATTTTCATGGGCTGCATAGTTTTCTTGGAATTGATCAATCGTCAAATCAATATTTTTGCTCTGAGTCCCCCCAGCTAATTCAAGCATGTATCATATTCTTTATACTCATCTTTGTTGTTAGTAATAAACGAACTTTTGTGAAATCTAAATACTCTTTCTGATAGGGATTAAGCATTGTCCTTAACCTAGGACTTTTAATACATGTGGACTTAATTGTGTAAAAGGTCTAGATCCCGAGAATTATCTCAGAAATAACATGTACTTTGATTGCAGCTTCAGGTAATATGCTCAAGTAAAGATTAGTGATGAAATCCGTATGTAGCTGATATATAATATCATATTCCATAAGCTTACTACTCATTTAGCTAGCCTTCTTGACAATTCTCGTTTATGCAAAATATTGTATAATGAAAATATAGTAGCTACGAGAATTGAATGATATTGACAATAAAGCCTTAGATTTAGGGCAATAACAATGAATGCCAACTTCTCGAAATATAGATATGCAATTTCCATGTCTAAGAGCATTCTATAATAGAAAAGAGATTGTGTACCTTTCTCTGCTTGAATTAAGATTGCATTTACCGAGATATTTGAGACAATGTGATATACTAGAAATCATGTTTCTCCTCGTAATTTTGAAAGTGATGATGGGTTAATGTTAGCAACGAGTTCGAATGATTCGACTTTTCGGACTAAACCCACCTTCGAGGTTCCATAACTTTATCTTTTATTATTTGGCTCTGATTTCTTCTTTTGCTTGACCGAATTATACTGGGGGTCAATATTTGAGCATATAAACCATTATCTCCGGTTGTACACCTGCTATGGTTACAGTGGTGGCAAGCAAAGCAATTTGCATTAACACGTAAAAGCTTAATCAACTTACCTTTAAACTCGGTGTCGAGTCTCGACCATCATAAACCTTCCTATTTGGGAAGCCAATGGTAGTTTCTAGTTCTTCATCATTTGACCTTGTGGCTTTTGATTCTTTCGGTTCAATGATTGTATCCGAAATTATTTGTGTAGCTGTTATGTCTATTAATGAAACTTCTTCCTGGTAGTCTTCAATTATCCATCCCGCACCTATCTTTTCTTTTCCAGTTGTAAGGTGCGGTATCGTTGTAAACAATCTAGTGGGTGTTTTACCCCTCTTCCTAACCTTCATTCTTTTCATGTGAAAATTTTCAATTTATCAAGGTGATTCCTTACCTGTTCGGGAAGGTTCGGATCATTTTCAGCCCGTGAAGAAAGTCCCGTATCTCTTTGCTCGGACCTATTTTTGAATTTCGTTTGAACATTCGTGCCTTTCTCCATTTAAAGCTCCGTGTCGCATATCATTCTCATGGGATAGTTGGGAATTCCCGGAGGTGTTCTATCCACTCGTCTTGTTCTTTGATCTATTTCTGTCAAGTTAGAACTAAATTATGCAAATTAAAATTACCTAATGTACCTTAACTTCATGTCTCAGTACTGTTTGGCGTAGATTCTTTAATGAGTTTCGGTACTAATAGTTGTGGTACCAATATGCCGATGTACATTCTCTATTTTTCTATGCTTGTTGCTTATATATCAGTATCATGGCTATTATTACCTTTTCCTTTCTCATGGTAAAGCCATCTTAAGCTTGGTTGTCCTCAACGGTGTTGATTGGCAAATTTCGGCCATGATGAAGGTTTAAACTGAAAGCAAGCAAATATTAACAAAAAATGTTAGTATCTTTGGTTGAATAGAAAATTTGCTTGAGTTCCCGGTAACGAAACTAAACTGTTTAACCCAAAAAATAGTTTTCAAGGTCAAAGCAATAATTTTATGTGACGGGCCACAAGCAACCGATTCAATCCAAAAGATATAATTTTTTGTTAATACAACATGATAGAGAAGTGAAAAATAAATTCAATGAAAAATAATAATAAAAATAAATCATAGAAGAAATTATTCTTATTGAATAATGCTTGATAAGATGTTGAGCCGAATGGAGCTTGAAGGGCCAAACTATGTCTAACTTGTAAGCAAAATGATATGAATTACAATATATAGAATTGTAGAGAAGAAAGTTGGATTCCTTGATTGTGATAAAACTATGTCTATTTATAGGGATAAATCTAAGTAAACATTCTCCTTGAATAATGGGTCCATTATGAGCATTTACTCAACCCATCCATTACTTTTCGAAGACTTGTAATTGCTGTGTAAATGTTGGAATTTCGTAACTGATGAGTTAATTTCCATAACTGATGAGTCAATCTCGTGGCTGATGAGTCACTCTTGTACCTGTTGAGTAAATCTCGTGTATGTTCAGTCACTCAGAGTCAATCTCGTGCCTGTTGAGTCAATCTCGTGCCTGTTGAGTCAATCTTGCAATTGATTGCCTTCTTCTGACCGTTAAAATCAAATATTGCATTTATTGTACGTTACATAATAATTTTTGTAACTGATGGAGTAATGATGATAAATCCCATATAATCCGGGATTAATTGATTCCTTCCTTATTTGTAATGATGAGATATTCACACGCACCTGATCCATGCTATCTTATGATCATCAGTTCCTAGGCTAACATGCTCGGTATTTTCGGTCCCGGGGGTGTTTCACATATCATCTTTACATGTCATTCTTCACTTTTCTCCAAGATTTACTGACACGTGCTGCCATTTAATTGATCCACATGGCGAGTCTATTTTTCGCCAATACAGCTACTGTAAAATAATTTGGCTTGGAGACGTCTAACCTCCTCCATAAACTAAAGGCCTTAAAATACTTTGAAAATCCCATTAAATAAAGGATACCCTCGGAAAAAAAATAAAGGGCTTCAATAAAATCAGCCCTCAAGAAACCTCAAGAGGTATCAAATTTTTTACATGCACACTTGCTAAGGAACTAAAAACAAAAAGGTTCCGGTCGACACTAAACCCTCGAAAAACCCAATAGGTAAAAGATGCATGCCAAGGCATAAGCAATTTTTTTACTAAGTCTTTAAGCCGAAAACGGGAAATTGTAGCCATCTCTTAGAGGCCATAACGGCCTGACTTAAAAGAGCCTAATGTCCAATATACTTAGGGTTCGAGATCTTGTTTTCACCCCACCTGAACCCAAGGGTTCGATAATCCCTAGCCCAAATAAATATTTTGATTATGACTCGGAGACTTGCCATTATCCAACACAAAGGGTCCATACCCCGAAGGATCGAACCTTATTCGAACTCGACCACGATAACTTCAAAGAAAACGTTTGAGACAGAATCTTGAATATATCATTCAAAGAATGAAATTATTACGAGAATTTTAAGGCAAGAAATATTGATAAGGAATTAAAGGAAGTTTTTTCTTTTATATACTTAAGAAAGAGATATGTAGAAGAATTCGACAAAAGGGAAAATACAAAAGGAGAAAGAAAATTCCTATGTACGCCCCAGGGCTGGTCTCTCCTTCAGGAGAAGTTTTCTCACCGGGGGCAGCTTCTTCCTCGGGCCCCTTTGCATTATAATACCCACCTTCATTGCCTTCACCATAATCGTCATCATCGGAGGAGAGAAGAAATCTGTCATCGGCCTCCATCGCCCTTGCTTGAGCTATCTCTTCAGTAAGGTCAAAACCTCTAACATGAATCTCTTCAAGGGTCTCCCTCCGAGATTGCCACCCGGCCAAGTCATTACTCCGTTTTTCCCAATCGAAAGCTTCCCCCAGCTCCGTTTGAGCAGCCTCGGTGTCCCTTAGATACACCGCAACGGTTTTATCAGTCATGACCTTCATCCTCCCGGCCTCAGCCCTAACTTCACCAACCTCGGCCTCAGCCTTGTTGGGCCGAACCGCTCTCTTTGACACTCCTGAGCTGAGTCTCAAGCGATGTCAGTTTGGTTAGTGCAACTTCCTTCCCCGCAGCAACGTTGTTCATCTTTTCCTTCCACTGTTTGCACTCAGCATTAACCTGATCGACCTTGCTTCAAAGTTGCCCTATCATCTCCACCTTTTGCTGTAGTTGAGACATCGAAGTGTTAGCTTCCAAAGTTGGGATGAGAAGACCATACTCTTTCAAAATGATAGTTACCTGCTTGTCTAGCTCGACCTCATACTCACGAGCCTTGGCTAACTCTGCCCGAATGTCTTTGAGCTCCTCCTCATTTTGACTGCAACGGAGACTCAGGGCCTTCCCTTCACCCAATACCTCTTAAGCTCAACCTAGCATTGGCTCATGTCGGCCTTAAACTTGGTGAAGACCTACGCAAAAAGAGTTATCAGATAAGGTAAGGCGAGAAAAAAGAAAGTGCAATGTTAAGAATTAACGCATACCTTGGAGAAGAGACATTGGGCCTCTTCGAAGATGGTAGATGCGTCATTGAGATCGGAATCATCGATCTTAGTAAAGAAATCCCGAAAAGGATTTTCCTCACTGGGGACTCCGCTTAATTCAGGCATTCTCAAGGCCCGGGCTTAACTTATGGCGTCCTTAGAATAAGCCGGTAACAATGGGGAGTGACTTATTGTCATGGCCCCGGGCAGGTCACCCGAGGCGCTCTGTTCGGTCATGAGAACTTCAAAATCTATCATCTTTGGTGTGCTTGTCGAAGGCCGAGAAACAACCATGACCTCGAGAGATTCGGGGGCATTCCTCTCATCTTTCTTCGAGGTTTCCTCACCACGAGGGAGTATATCTGGCTCAGAGGGTTTGGCGGTCTCGACTGGTTTTTTGGTTCGGTCCACCAGCGCCGCATCCTCGCCCTTATCTTCTTCGTCATCTAGAAGTTGGTGGACTGAGTCTATATCCACGGGAATGACATTCTTCATGCGTCGCCGAGAAGGGCTCGTTTTATTTCGGGAGTCTTCGGGCTTCGAAGCCTTTCTCTTATTATCTTTCTTCGATTTTGGAATCGGAGACTCGATATCTTCCCTAGGAGGGGGCGGCTTTATTTCAGAGAGGTCCCCAATGCCTGCATAAATAAATACTAGGCATGAGAAAAGGAATGTCTCCGATAAAGGAGAAAGCACCAGGAATTTACCACGATGTTTGGCTTCCCATTTTCCCCTTGCCAAGTCACGCCATCGGCATACATCATACGAGGAGGTCACAACTAGTTTCCGTACCCAATCTTAGAGATCGGGGACCGCATGGGGCATCCAAGAGACTGATGCAAATAAAGGTAAGAGTGGCATGCAAAACATAATCAAAATACAGAAAATTACTGGGGAAACAACTCCACTTACAGTTGAAGTTCAACTTTTCTGGAAACAATATTTCTCTTCGGGGATGATGTCGCTCGTCCTCACTCGAATAAACCGGCTCATCCATCCTCGATCTTTATCCTCGTTATTGATGGAAAAGAAGGACATGGTTGACCAGCGTTGGAGTTCAATCAACCCTCAGAAAAGCTGAGGCCGGTACAAGCGGATAAGATGGCTGAGAGTGAACTTGAGCCCCTCGACCTTGCTGTAGCAGTAACGAAGCATGATCGTTATTTTCCAGAAAGATGGATGGATTTGACGGAGGGTAACTTAGTATCTTTTGCAAAAATCAATCACGATTGGATCGAGAGGACCCAGCGTGAAGGGGTAAGTGTAAGCACTTAGAAACCCCTCCATGTGAGTGGTAATGCTCTCCTCGCGGGTGGGGATATGTACCACGACCCCATCCACCCAACCATAATCATTTTTCATGGAATAGAGGTGCTTCTCCGTTATCGAGCAGATATACCTCGAAGCATGGTCACATCGACCAGGAACATCGGGAGGATTTTCAATGTTGAAATCTTCCTTTAATGTGCAAGGACTGGTAACGATCTCGTGAAGGGCCGACAACAAGAAGGAAGGGGAGGAAAACATGTTTTCATTTTGAGGAACAATTTCTGAAGTTTTCGCCATTAGTTCTGGTTAAAGGAAGCGAAAAGAGATGGGGTTTGATGATTTTTGGCACTAAAAATGCGGAGAAGCTAGTAACGAATGAGAAAGAGACGAAGAGAAGAAAAGATTAGATAATTTTCAAAGAAGAAGTAAAGTCCTTAGTGGAATTGGGAACCCTGTATTTATTGGTAAGCGATGAAGTTTCAGCTGCGTTAGTGGCCAACCACCACCGAAACACATTTAATGTTTTGGGAAGCGAACTGACGGGACGTTTCAGTCACCTCGAACGCTTGCATCACGGGGATGACATCATTATCATGGACTCCGGAAACTCTAGGTTCAAATCGTTTCTTATCATTTCATTCTAAGAAACGTGAGGACTATCTGTGTACGGTCAAAATCAGGTATGCCTGATTTCATAGGCTTGGAGAGTCGCTTCGAGCCCGAGTTCGGCTAACCCAATGAACCGAGCTCGAGCCTGATAACGAAAAACAAGGCTCGAAGATCGAAATGCATGACGAATACTTGAGCCGAGTATGACCAACCTCGAGAGAGTGTCATTTTGGGTTTGTAACAGAATTAACAAGATTCCTGCAATGGCTCAAATATCAAGGCATAAAATCCGAAGCGGATTTGTACGAATTCATACTAGGCGGTTAGAAAGCTGTACAATTAGGTTCCTTACTAAAAATGAAAATTTACCTTATTTAAGACTCCCCTATTATATAAAGGGGAGCTCATTCATTTTGTATCACATCAATCATTGGCAAAGAATATACAATCTTACTTTCTTGCTCATCACTTATCAAAATTGTCTCTTAGTTTTACTGTTCTTACTTTACTGTTCACATTATTGTACCTCGAGGCCATCATAACTCGAGGTCGAGACTTGCTTGCACACTGGTTTGATTCAGCCTACTTCTTTGATCTGCTCATTTAATCTCTTGTTTATTAATTAGCATTGAACTAAATCAGGCATCTTTAATATCTCAACACAAATTTGTTTGTTACTCAAATTTTAGGGTAAATAGTCTTTTTCCTTTTTAGTTTTTACTAAAATAGGATAGGACACTCTTTTAATTTCTCATTTGTACAAACATACAAGTTCATATTTCTTTTTTTCTCTTGATAACAACTTCACTAGCTATTTAAATTACCATTTGTCTTTGACACAAAGAGTGTTGTTTTCTCATGTATTAAGCAGGTTAACGTTTCAATCTACGATTTTCAAAAGTACCGTCCTATTCAAGCACCAAGATGGCAACTAGGTTGGGAATGGCCCGTCAGAGAAGTAATTTGGAGTGCTCGTAGAGGTCAAGCTATTGAGAGAGGGGATTGTTCACAGTTCAAAGGGAACATCCCTTATTGTTGTAAGAGGGACCCCACATTTGTATACATGTCTCCGCAAACACCTAAACATAAGCAGCGAGTTATGAATTGCCGCAAAGGTGGAGTCATTCGAGCTCGATGTTGGTCATGCTTTCCCAAGTGTAAGAAAAGTGAGGGGGCCTAAAAGAGTTACCCTCAACGTACCAGGATATTTCTGTAGGGGTGCAAAAAGGGTGGAATCAAGCAAGTTTCCGACTCAAAATGGAACGGTTTCTAAAGCATTGAGTAAGTTATATTTTTTGTTTTCTTTTCTGTTCCTTTACTTCTCAAGACACTAATGGGAGTAAGAGATGAACTACTTTTTTTTGCATGAATTTTGCCAATTCTCTAGCAGCAAATGGTACATTATGTTAATATATATTGTTGTTTTCCTTGTAGTGACATTTAGTGTCACTTGTATGTATTCAAGTTAAAAATTCATCCATCTCCGCCCATTATGTTCCATTCAGACTGCCTAACTTGCGGCGGCGGTTGTCAAAATAGGTAACTCACCCATTATAGTGAGCTGATACTATCTTACTTAAATTCTTCCTTCTTTTTTTTTGGCTTTCAAAAGTTGTTCTGATATTTTCTTATGTTGTCTTGACAGTTTGAAGTCCCCAGCTTTAGGTTCAGCACCTGGAACAAGTTCAAAGTGATTCTTTCTTGTATGTATGCATGAGTTTGGATCTTTTAGAAATGTGACTACTTATTAATCAATGTATCCTCTATTTTGTGTTCATCATTTAATGGTATACTTCTTCTTCTCATGAGTTGAATGAGAAATAAAGGTGCTTTTGTTTCCTCTTTCAGTTATTCTATTGAAAAAGAAGCCGAGGGATTTTTTTTCTTCAAGAAAAATTACAATAATTAAGCTTAAATGATTTCACTTTCACAGAAATCATACCCATTATAAGCATGACATTCAACAAATATTTTGTCTATGTATAGATGTGGGTGTTTCTAAATGTGATTTCTCCTTTTGGTAGAGAGGGTTCTAATTCTATTTTAAATGTAAAATTTGGTCTCTAGTTATTTGACATGTTTCACTTCTCAAGAATCAGTTTAACTAATCTTTGAAATTAAAATAGATAATTCAACATAATATTTTAAAATAAACATTAGATATTCAAAAATTATGTTAAAAGTACTATAAGTTATAATTCTTCTCATGACAATATAATTAAAAAAATATTTTAAAATATTGATCAAAGTTTACATAATGTAAATCCCGAGAAGCCATGTTAAGTCCTTGGAGCTCTTTTCCTGTAAGTTGCCTTGCACAATATATGCTATAGATTAATTTTTGTTAGTTTGAGTGCCTTCCTAAATTATTAATGAACCTGGTTCTTCAACTTACTCCTTGTGCATAAATGAATTAAACACTAAAACAAGAACAACAATTTTTATGTGAAAAGTCACCCGGCTCAAAGGTGCAAAATGTAAACCGCACTAGGCAGGCTCATATTTTTGTTTTTGACAATTTGAGCAACGAGGCACATACACAACAATGTCCTTTTTCATCCTTATCCACCAATAATGCTGCCTTAAATCTTGGTACATTTTAGCTGCACCTGGGTGAATAGAGTACTTAGAACTGTGGGCCTCTTCAAGGATCAACTCACGCATGCCATCAACATTAGGCACACACAACCTACCCTGCATCCTCAAAACACCATCATCTCCAACTGTAACCTGTTTGGCATCACCATGTCGAATTGTGTCCCTAAGGATCCTCAAATGTGGGTCATCATCTTGGCGCTCCTGAATACGGTCATAGAAGACCGATTGACTCTAAAAGCTAAAGCATGACTGGACGAAATATCTAACCTCACGAATTGATTAGCCATGGTCTGAATGTTTGAAGCTAACTGTCTCTCACTGACCGGAATGAACGCCAGGATGCCCATACTCACTGCGTTCCTATTCAATGCATCAGCCACCACATTGGCCTCCCCCGGGTGATACAATATAGTGACATCATAGTCTTTCAGTAACTCTAACCATCTCCGCTGCCTCAAATTAAGATCTTTCTTCTTGAACAAGTACTGGAGGCTACGATGATTAGTGAAAACCTCACACGGCACGCCATAAAGATAGTGCCTCCAAATCTTTAATGCATGAACAATGGCTATCAATTCTAAGTCATGAACGTGGTAATTCTTCTCATGGACTTTCAACTGCCAAGACGCATATGCAATCACCCTGCCATCCTGCATCAATACTGCTCCGAGTCCAACTCGGGAAGCGTCACAATACACCATAAAAGAACCTGAACATGATGGTAACACCAACACCAGTGCTGAAATCAAGGTTGTCTTGAGCTTCTGAAATCTCGCCTCACACTCATCTAACCATTTAAATGAGGCACCTTTATGAGTCAACTTAGTCATTGGGGTTGCTATGGAGGAGAACACCTCCATGAAACGATAGTAGTAACCTGCCAAACCCAAGAAACTCCTAATCTCCATAGTTGTAGTGGGTCTAGGCTAGTTCTTGACTGCCTCTATTTTCTCAATAGTTGTTTATAGCTAGTTAAATAATTATCAAATAACTTCAACTTAACAATAATCTCCTTTCAAACCTTCACAATACTGATAATGAGATATGATGCTTGAATGTAACAACCCGACAGGTCGTTTTGAGCTCTGGCGCGTCGTTCAGTGGTTAATTGTGGATTATGGGGTGTTTGTCCCGGCTACGATGATTGTTCCTGCGTGTCATGAGAGTAAGTAGGTCATTATGGACCCAGGTAAAGTTGTTAGCCTAGTTCAGTGCAAGCAGAATCGACTTGATGAATGGATTTAAATAGGATTAAGGGTTTCGTGGGAGTCAAATTTGTTCATTTCAATATAGCGCACCTCAAAGATGGAGTGTTGGAATATCAGATGCTATTTGTTTTGTCCAATTCATGTAGTATTATGATTATGCCGTGTGAGTTGTAAACAACTTGGTAAATTCCCATGTGCTGAGTTTCTACGTAGTGCTGATGCTATGTGAGCAGGAGAGCTCTTGAGATTCAGAGTATATATATTGCACCTCAGTTGTGCTTAATTTTTGTAGCATATGGCTCTGTTAGTCTCCCCAAGATGGTATTATGCACTTAGCGTGCTTGCGACCGATATTCAGTAATGTGTAATAGTGAGCAATTCAGCTCCGTGTGTATCTCCGTATGTGAGTTTTATGATAGGATCGGGTGGCACAGCGCCACTAGTATACTATTTGATTTAGGTTTCATGTCGCATCAGTGTGATGATGAGTACGGTTCCCTATAATTATTTCTTGTGTTTTACTTCCTATTTTCTAAGGAAAGTTCATATTAGTTGTGTGAGTCGAGTAGTCCCATTTTGAGTTATTTCCTTATGTATCATGTTCGAGTTGTGACCTATTGGCGTGTTGTGGAATCGTGTGAGAGTGATGGTCATGTATGGGAGTGATTTCTTGACTGAGAAGTTCATACTGGGTGAGACGAGATTTATGGATCAGGGATCGATGCGATAAGATTATGTGAAGTATATCACAGGACAATTACCATTATTCGGTTTGTAATGAGATGATGATTTTAGTCAAGGGGAAAGATTCAGTGTTTGGTTAACTATGCAATTGGTTAGAAATTTCTACACGTCTCCTCCGTTGTGGTGGCAGGATGTATATGTATATATATTATAAGATGCAATAAGAGCATCAAGTTCATGGAATTTGTGTTACTAAGGTTCAGGGAGTGCCGTTGTGGTTAGATGATGAGATACGCGGTGTATGATTCTAAATCAGCAAAGGTACGCAGTCATGTCCTGGAACCTCGTGTGGTAATTGGTATGGTGTTCAGATATTGGCAACAGTCCTGGCAGAGAAATTTCAAGTGTTGGAAGTGGGTTCTGAGCTTATTGCATGGATAAAATAGAATATCTTCATATTTGATCAAAACTAATTGCTCGATGGGCTTGTGGTAGCACATACAGGTGCACTTAGTGCCAAACAGTGATTGCAGACAACTCTAGAGCAGTTCTTGGCATGTTTGAGGACGAATGTTTGTTTAAGTGGGGGAGAATGTAACGATCCGACTGATAATTTTGAGCTCTAGAACGTCGTTCAGCGGTTGGAAGCCAAGCGCAACTTCATTTCAGGTATTATGACTCGTGGGTGTGGTCGGAGTTTAATTTTGGGAAGTTAGGAGTCAAATTGGAGAGAAAATTCTCATTTCAGAAGCCTTAAGTTGGAAGAATCGACTAAGATTGGAATTTGGAGTAAGCGACCTTGGAATAAGGATCTGAAGGTTCCAACAGGTTTGTATGATGATTTCGGACTTGGGATTATGTCCGGATTGGGTTTTGGATAACCCGAGAGCGTTTCGACGTTTATTGTGGAAGTCAACATTTTTGAAGAAATTTCTTATGTTTGGCTTGAAGCGCATTTCAGTGATATTGATGTCCGTTTGGGATTCCGATCCTGGGAATAGCTTCGTATGGTGATTCTGGAGTTGGGAGCGCGATCGGAAGTGAATTCGGATGTCCGTAAGTTATTTTGAAGTCATTTGGCTAAAGATAGAAATTTGAAGGTTTTTGAGAAATCTGACCGGAAGTGGAAATTTTGATATCGAGGTCGTATTGCGATTCTGAAAGTTGGAACAGGTCCGTAATGTCGAATGTGACTTGTGTGAAAAATTTGAGGTCAATCGGATGTGATTTGATAGGTTTCGACATGGAATGTAGAAGTCTAAAGTTATAAAGTTCATTAAGTTTGAATTTGAGTGTGATTCATGATTCGTCATTGTATGATGTGATTTTAGGGCTCGAGCAAGACTGCATTATGTTTTGGGACATGTTGGTGTAATTGGACGGGGTCCCGGGGGCCTCGGGTGGATTCCGGGTTGTTAATGGATCAAATTTTGAAGTTGAAGAGTAGCTGAGGTTGCTGTGATCTGGTGTGACCGCACCTGCGAGGTTTTGGCCGCGTGTGCGGCTATGGTGTCGCAGAAGCGTAGAAGGGGAGGCTTGGGTGAGGGCCGCAGGTGCAAGGGTTTTTCCGCACCTGCAAAGGCGCAAATGTGGATAAGGGAGCACATGTGCGAGTTTGGCTGGAGCCGAGAAAGCCGCAGGTGCGAGAATTTGAGCGCACCTGCGGGATCGCAGGTGTGAGCGTAGTCACCGTAGGTGCGGAAGTACTGGAGGCAGTGCAGTGTTATAAAACGGGAAATTTGACCATTCTTCTCCTAATTTCATTTGGTGAGGGCGATTTTTGAGAGCTTAAGGAAGGATTTTCGTTAAGGATCACAAGGTAAGTTATTCCAACTCATTTTTAAGTTAAATACAAGGTTTGTATATAGATTTGGCCATGAAAATTAGTAGAAATTGGGATTTTGAAGAAAAACCTAGACTTCAGTATTTTGGATTTTAGTCACGAATTTGAGCATGGAAATAAGAGTAAATTGCATATTTGAGCTAGCAAGACTATGGGTAGAGTTTATCTTCGAGAGATTTCGGAATCCTGGCACGTGGGCCCGAGGGAATTTTTGTCAATACTTTGAGCAGAGATGAGAATTTATATAATTTGAATTGTTACAAGTATTAGAGTATGTTTTCATTGGTTTGCCCGTTATTTGGCTAGTTTTGGGGTGTTGTGCATCAATTGGCGTCGTCGGGAGGGTTTGGAAGCCGGTTATGGAATTTGGGAGCGAGGTTAGTCTCCTTTATAACTTTGTGAGGGGGAATTGTCCCCATAGGTGAATTAAATGAATATATGTTATTATTTGCGGGGGCTACTGATGTGTGGCTAGAATTGATGGTTTAACACATTATGTGCCTTACATTTTATGTGCGTTAATGATAAAAATACACTTTGTATGTGCATAATGGAGTCTATTTCATGTGTAGGTGAATTGGAGATGGAAGACGAGCTAAATGGATGCATAAACATCGAAAATACACTCAAGAGGCGAAAAGGAGTGAACCGGGCTATAGCCGGGCGTTTGGGCTGTAAAGCCTGGTCATACCAGGCTATAGCTGGGCGTTTGGGCTATAAAGCCTGGTAGGACCAGGCATCTGGGGTGGCGTTTGAGCCCTAACTCCAGGCCTTTCCAAGCTTTATCCAGGCGTTGGGGCCATAAAGCCTGGTCCCTGGTCCGGTCAAATCCAAGTTTTGATGATTTTAAGTGTTTCCTGGTATGAATAGAAGTCTCCTACACGTTTAGGGTTTGTCCTAAACATATAAATAGACCCAAAAACACAACTTGAAGAGGGGGGATGCCATTAGAGACAAGAGAAGTCTATGGAATACTACTAAGCAAAGCACACCATTGATTTTTACATCATTTATTCATTACTTTGTAGTTTAATTATGCAAGTAATTTTGGAGTTGATTATTATGAGCATGAGTAGCTAATTTTTTTAATCTAGGGTTTTGGTGGAACCCGTTGGGAGATGAACTTATTGTGATATTAATATAGCTTTGATTGGTTGATTAAAATCTATTTGTTCAACTACGTTCTTGTTGTAGTTGATTGAAGGGCCCTCAATTAGCTGTGCCTATTTATTATGTATCTACTTGAGAGAGAGTGCATATTTAGGTAATTGTTTGAACAACACCACTCCCAGAGTATAGACGAAAGTCATAACCGAGGGTTTAGAGGTTGGATTAGAGATAACGATACCTCGGGTGCAATCTAAAGTGAACTGTAATGCAATCTAGCTAGCGTAACTTGAGAGAGTGCGTCTAGTAAATTATCATAATTACTTGAGAGAGATTTATGGTAGATAGAGTGTTCATGATTGATAGAGACAACTAATCAAACTATAAGAAGTATCCAAGAAGGAAGTTCACCAATGGGGGAAACCATGACCTTAGACCTTTATTATAACTGTTTACACCATATTGTTAGTTAATCGTTAGTTTATTAATTTTGTCAGTAGAAATAGTAAAACATAACCAATTGATATTCAAAAGTCTTGAGAAAATTGATTAAGTAAAAGTTGTGTATGCTGACGGCTTGATTGATACGTAAATTCCCTATGGGATCGACTCTGGGCGTAATATCCCGGATTATATTTGCAGCGCCCGTTTAGTCTTTCTATAAGACATAGTTGAGCGTGATCAAATTTTGACGCCATTGATTAAGTAAACATACATACGAGGTGAGAGGAGTCCGTGCGTAGCTACTATTATGTTTGTGCCCGGGTAGTCTATGATCCACTAGCATGCCTTGTTGTACTTGTGATTTTATCAATGATATTAGCCTGTTAATATTATCGAGTTAGTAATTGAATACTTAAAAAGGTCAGAGATTACTTTCCTTAATCGTTTGAGAAGAGAATGGATTCTTCCTTGTATAATTGTGTGCCAAATGAATCGGTGATATTTAGAACCTTATCAAGCTTGGTAAATGAACCTCCTGAAAAATGTTTTTAAATACTACATTCATGTTTGACAAGAGAATTTTGTCACTTCCTTGAGAAACTGCTTTCCTGATAAAAATATGGACTCATTATGTGATTATATGTATTTACAGGTGTCTAAGTCCCATGTATGATTCGCGAGCAGGATAAACCTGTTTTTGTGTATAACCGCGTCGCATGATCGATTCGCGAGCTAGGAAGATAGATGAATCTATCGTTCGAGCCGTTCGACCCTCGGCAGTGCACAATTTATTATTGTTGGTATGCGCCGTTTGACCCTCGGTATTTCCTTGCGCATGATTATTGCTGCATGTTTCCTGTAACTATTACTCTTTATTGGCCTAAGAAGTGTAAATTTCAAACTGAATGATAAAGGTTTAAGGTGTCAAATGTGAAAGAAGTCAATATCTCTTAGCCTTGATTATTATTAAATTTTCCTATGATACTCATGCTTACCATCACACTTAATTAAAATAAACTGACTTATAGCAAGTGTCTAATTTGACCCCTCGCCACTACCTCTCTGAGGTTAGGCGAGATACTTACTGACACGTTATTTTCGTACTCATGCTACACTTGTTGTTCATTTTTGTTGCACAGGTACCTTCATAGAAATATGGCTAACTTGGGGACTTAGATGAGCTGCATCACCCGGAGACGACCCGCAGCCGGCAGAGTCTTCCTCTATCTATTATATTTCCATTTTTCTTGATTTCTTGTCCAATGGTATTTCGGACAAGTTCTTGTTCTATTTGTAAAATCCTTAGAAATTGCTCATGTACTTGTGTCACCAGGTTCTGAGGATGCGTTCGGGATTTAAATTTAACAAATTAAATTGTTTACATTTTGTACTTATTTATTTAATAATGTTTTACTGTAAGTGAAAGGTAACCATTTCGGAAATGTTAAAATAAGAATTTAACTCAACTATCTAAGGATTGGCTTGCCAGATTGTAGTGTTTGGCGCCATCATGACCTTATGGATTTTTGGTCGTGACAACATGGTATCAGAGCTCTAGGTTCCCTTAGGTTTCACGAGTCATGAGCAAGTCTAGTAGAGTCTTGCAGATCGGTACGAAGACGTCTGTACTTATGTTCGAGAGGCTACGGGGATGTTTGGAGTACTTCCCTTCTTGATTCCTCATCGTGCAATTTGATTTCCTTTAAGTATTATGCCTATGTTTCCTCCTACTCAATCTTATGTGTCGCGAAGCTCTTGCTATGAATCGAGGACTTGAGGAATATTAATGATACTGTGGGTGTGGCGCGGGATATTTCTCCCTGCGAAGCTGATTGAGGCTATTGTCGTTGCTCTACAGAAGAGTAATATGTTGTTTCAGCCTAGTAACTGTGATTCTGAGAGCCTTGAGGCTATGCTCAGGTGGTGATGATGCTTACGATTGGTTATCGTGTGATGTTGATATGATGGTAGAATGCTTTTCCCATATGCCGGGTAATGAATGACTTGAAGGGAGGTCTTCTCAGAGCATAATTTCGAGATTTCAGTATTTTGGTCCCGGCAGGGCAATTGGGCTATGAATGTTCAAATTTTGCTGGTGAAGTAATAAGACTTGGTGTTTTCAAGTGAGGTTGAATTTTCATTGGTAAGGTGATTTCATTGTATTTGATCAAATGGAATGTGTTAAGTCATCGGTGCCATGGTTTCTTCGGGTGAATGCAGTCATGGTATTGTGAAGAAGTGTTGAAGAAGCGGCTGTCAGAGGTCGTGGTGTGCAGTGGTTCAATATTGAATGAGTATTCCTAATGGAAGCAGATCGAGAAGGATGATCTTCAGAGAGTTTGAAGTCGTGGTGATCTGCTAGTTTAAGAGCTACAGAGAATGATATTGAATTGGGCAGCATATGATGAAGGAAGATATGTGAGAAGTGTCAGGCAGCGCCTAAATTTCTAAAAGGCCAGGCGGAATGGAAGGAAGTTAGGTAGTGCTTAAAGGAATGAGGTAGCTAAAGTGGGAGAGTGGCAGCATAGCATATGAGTTTAGCGGTAAGACAACTGCCTACCTTAAGGATAAGTTGAGAATGATTTAGAATTTTAGTGGACTGTGATTGGGTCCACGAGCTTAAGTTGGAATGTGGGTTATCTCGGTGGAAGGTTGGATACAGTAGAGATGAGTTATCAAGAATGGAGAGGGATGCAATGTGGAGGTGAATTTGAAGATGTAGTCGCGCATTTTGATAGAGGTCCCCGAGGAACAGACGGACTATGTACCAGGTAAGTGGTAAATGAAGGAGGGTGTGGGATAGAGCAGTGATGTCATAAAGATTGTGCAGTACAACGTCGTTGGAAGGTGTCAGTTGGTAATTTCAACAAATGGGTTATCTCCTGTGAGTATGTTAGCGGTTGTGTGGATTGGCAAGTTTCTGCGAGGAATTCCAGTGGCTATTCGGTAGGAGGCCAAATATGTGAATGATGCTAGGGAATTCGCGTATTCAGGAAGTTCTAACAGGAGAATTCAGAAGAATTTGGTGGGTCAGTCGACTAAGATCATGTCAGCAATGAAGAAAGAATTTCGGTGGGGTCCAGGGTAACGCAAAGAGTAGCTTCAGGCTAAGTGGGGGAGTCCCACCACCTGCAATTGGGTTGTAGGAATATCTTCTCATTGGGGTTGCGGATTATCGGTGTATTGGCAAGTTATTACAGCTAAGGAGTAAAGTGGTAACTGAGCATGGGATTTGATAAATATGTGCAAGTTGGTACTATGGGACAAGGGTTAGGTTTGGGAAGATTCGGAATTTATGCTTAAGGCATAAGCGAGTTGTAAGGGTGGTGACCCAGTCACGAGCTTCATTGATAAGGTGTGCATGTGCTAGAATATCCTTGGATTTGATTGTATTCGGGGCCAGTCAGAGTGGGTGACTCTTGATAGCAGTCCTTATGAATTCGAAGGTCAAGAATGCGGTGTTTAAGGGTTCAGGCAGCAGCACGATTAAGGATCGAGCTTTTGCGGTATAACTTCTGAGAAAGGGAACTGGTTGGAGTGTTCTATGTTATTTTCAGCATGCATAATAGTATTGGAGGATTGAGAGAAATAAACTCCGGATTGTAGAAAGATTATCAGGAGGGTAAGAGACGGGTTGCGGGATTTGGGAAGCATGGTCTCGTGAGTCAAGGCCACTCGGGATGAGTGACTATTGAGTTTGTTCTGTGATGAATGGAGTTACTATTATTCCTAAGGAAATTGAAGATGATTAAAATAAGATAGAGTGGTTAGCCATGGTTGAAATGGCGCACTTACGGCAGTGATCAGTTCCTTCGGTGTGATTGGGTTATGTGTATGGTTTGTGTAGATGTGTATGGGGCTTAGATTTAATTTGGAAGCATTCAAGTATTATGGCTTGTCAGGTGTAGGTGGGTCCCGGAAGGTTTATGGTGGTGTAAACCACAACTTAAGGATTTGCATGTAGGGTGATTGTGAGAATTCACTTGTGTGTTGTTATTATTCTCTTGAATATAGGTAAGTAAAAAGGTTTCTATGTGATGAAGTGTTCACCCTATTAGTGGTTCAGGAGTTATGATGGAATACTTGCGCCATCTCATATTGGCATGTTAGGTGTGGCAGACAATATGTGATTGGGAGTAATAATCGAGATTGCGGTTCGGTGACAAGGATGTCATGAGCTCGGATGAGCAAGGAAACTGGTGTTGTCTTCAGTGTCACCTGAGATCAGTGTTTGATGAAAAAGGCTTTGCTTCCTGTTATGGGTTCTTGATTTGTTTTACAACGTTGGTGTGGTCGGTGGTGTGAATGTGCAGACTTGATACCTGTGTGGAAGGATGTGGGAGCATGACCACAGGAAGATCGTACGAGTGCGGCATGTAGTCACTTAAAGGATTGAGGATTTAGACCGAGTTAAAGGAAGTGTAATGTTGCTTACTTGAGAATTTAAGCTTGGAAGGCGTTCGGTTTAGTTAGTTGTGGATTGTGGGGGTGTTTGTCCCGGCTACGATGATTGTTCCTGTGTGTCATGAGAGGAAGTGGGTCATTATGGACCCAGGTAAAGTTGTTAGCCTAGTTCAGTGCAAGTAGAATCGATTTGAAGTGGGTGAATGGATTTAAACAAGATTAAGGGCTTCATGGGAGTCAAATGTGTTCATTTCAGTATAGCGCACCTCAAAGAAGGGGTGTTGGAATGTCATATGTTATTCCGTATTCGTCCAATTCATGTAGTATTATGATTATGACGTGTGAGTTGTGAACAACTTGGTAAATTACCATGTCCTGAGTGTCTGCATAGTGATGATGTTATGTGAGCAGGAGAGCTCTTGAGATTCAGAGTATATATATTGTACCTCATTTGTGCTTAAGTTTTGTAGCATATGGCTCTGTTAGTCTCCCCAAGATGGTATTATGCACTTAGCGTGCTTGTGACCGATATTCAGTAATGTGTAATTGTGAGCAATTCAGCTCCGTGTGTATCTCCTTATGTGATTTTCATGATAGGATCGGGTGGCACGCCGCCACGGGTATACTATTTGAATCAGGTTGCATGCCGCATCAGTGTGATGATGAGTACGGTTCCCTATAATTATTTCTTGTGTTTTACTTTCTATTTTCTGAGGAAAGTTCATATTAGTTGCGTGAGTCGAGTAGTCCCTTCCTGAGTCATTTCTTTATGTATCATGTTCGAGTTGTGGCCTATTGGCGCGTTATGGCATCGTGTGAGACTGATGATCATGTCTGGGAGTGATTTGTTGACTGAGCAGTTAATACTGGGTGAGACGAGATTTATGGATCAGGGATCGGTGCGATAAGATTATGTGAAGTATATCACAGGAAACTTACCATTATTTGGTTTGTAATGAGATGATGATTTTAGTCAAGGAGAAAGATTCTGTGTTTGGTTAACTATACGATTGGTTAGAAATTTCTACACGTCTCCTCCGTTGTGGTGGCATAATGTATATGTATATATATTAGAAGATGCACCGGGAGCATCAGGTTCATGGAATTTTGGTTATTAAGGTTCAGGGAGTGTCATTGTGGTTAGATGATGAGATACGCGGTGTATGATGCTAAATCAGCAAAGGTACGCAGTCATGTTCTGGTACCTCGTGTGGTAATTGGTATGGTGTTCAGATATTGGCAATATGCCTGGCAGAGAAATTTCAAGTGTTGGAACTGGGTTCTGAGCTTATTGCATGGATAAGATAGGATAGCTTCATATTTGATCAAAACTAATTTCTCGACGGGGTTGTGGTAGCACGGACATGTGCGAGAAGTGTTAAACAGTAATTGCAGACAACTTCAGTGCAGTTCTTGGCACGTCCGAGGACGAACGTCTGTTTAAGTGGGGGAGAATGTAAAGACCCGACCGGTCATTTTGAGCTCTAGCACGTCGTTCAGCGGTTAGAAGTCATGAGCAACTTCATTTTAGGTATTACGACTCGTAGGCGTGGTTAGAGTTGAATTTCGGGAAGTTCGTAGTCAAATTTGAAAGAAAATTCTCATTTCAGTGATATTGATGTCCGTTTGGGATTCTGAGCCTGGGAATAGCTTTGTATGGTGATTCTAGAGTTGGGAGCGCGATCAGAAGTGAATTCGGATGTCCGTAAGTTATTTTGAAGTCATTTGGCTAAAGATAGAAATTTGAAGGTTTTTGAGAAATTCTACCGGAAGTGGAAATTTTGATATCGGGGTCGAGATGCGATTTCGAAAGTTGGAACAGGTCCGTAATGTCGAACGTGACTTATGTGAAAAATTTGAGGTCAATCAGATGTGATTTGATAGGTTTCGACATGGAATGTAGAAGTTTCAAGTTCTAAAGTTCATTAAGTTTGAATTTGAGTGCGATTAGTGATTTTGCCGTTGTTTGATGTGATTTGAGGTCTCGAGCAAGTCTGCATTTTTTTTGGGACATGTTGGTGTAATTGGACAGGGTCCCTGGGGCCTCGGGTGGATTCCAGGTGGTTAACAGATCAAATTTTGAAGTTGAAGAGTAGTTGAGGTTGCTGTGATATGGTGTGACCGCACCTGCGAGGTTTGGGCCGCATGTGCGGCTATGGTGTCGCAGAACCGGAGAAGGGGAGGCTTGGTTGAGGGCCGCAGGTGCGAGGTTATTTCCGCTCCTGCGAAGGCACATATGCGGACGAGGGAGTGCATGTTCGAGTTTGGCTGGAGCCGAGAAAGCCGCAGGTGCGAGAGTTTGAGCGCACCTGCGGGATCGCAGGTGCAGAAGTACTGGAGACAGTGCAGTGTATTAAAACGGGAAATTTGGCCATTCTTCTCCTAATTTCATTCGGTGAGGGAGATTTTGGAGAGTTTAAGGAGGGAGTTTTGTCAAGGATCACAAGGTAAGTTATTCCAACTCATTTTAAAGTTAAATACAAGGTTTGTATATAGATTTGGCCAGGGAAATTAGTAGAAATTGGGATTTTGAAGAAAAACCTAGAATTCAGTATTTTGAATTTTAGCCACAAATTTGAGCATGGAAATTAGAGTAAATTGCATATTTGAGCTAGCAAGACTATGGGTAGAGTTTATCTTCGAGAAATTTCGGAATTCGGGCATGTGGGCCCGAGGGCATTTTGGTCAATACTTTGAGCGGAGATGAGAATTTATATAATTTGAATTGTTACAAGTATTAGAGTATGTTTTCATTAGTTTGTCCGTTATTTGGCTAGTTTTGGGTCATTGTGCATCAATTGGCGTCGTCGGGAGGGCTTGGAAGCCGATTATGGAATTTCGGAGCGAGGTAAGTCTCCTTTCTATCTTTGTGAGGGGGAATTGTCCTCATAGGTGAACTAAATGAATACATGATATTATTTGCGGGGGCTACTTACGTATGAGGTGACGGGAGTTCGTGCGTAGCTACTATTATGTTTGTGTCCGGGTAGTCTAGGATCCACTATCATGCATTACTTGTTGTAATTGTGATTTTATCAATGATATTAGCATGTTAATATTATCCAGTTAGTAATTGAATACTTAAAAAGGTCATAGATTACTTTAATTAATCATTTGAGAAGAGAATGGATTCTTCCTTGCATAATTGTGTGCCAGATGAATCGGTGATATTTAGAACCTTAAAAAGCTTTGCAAATGAACCTGCTGAAAAACATTTTTAAATACTATATTCATGTTTTACTAAAGAGAATTTTGTCACTTCTTTGAGAAACTGCTTTCCTCATAAAAATATGGGCTCACTATGTGATTATGTGTATTTACGGGTGTCTGAGTCGCATGATCGATTCGCGAGAGGGGCAGACAGATGCATCTATGGTTCGAGCCGTTCGACCCTCGGTAGTGCACAAGTTATTATTATTTGTCCGCGCTGTTCGACCCTCGGCATTTCCTTGCGCATGATTATTGCTGCATGTTTCCTGTAACTATTACTGTTATTGGCATAAGAA
Source organism: Nicotiana knightiana (assembly GCA_005239525.1). Classification (NCBI taxonomy): domain Eukaryota; kingdom Viridiplantae; phylum Streptophyta; class Magnoliopsida; order Solanales; family Solanaceae; genus Nicotiana; species Nicotiana knightiana. The sequence goes on along the minus strand of ML376473.1, from coordinate 30,815 downwards.
GTGTAAATTGCCAATTGAATGATAAAGGTTCAAGGTGTCAAATGTGAAAGAAGTCGATATCTCTTATCCTTGATGATTATTAAATTTGCCTATGATACTCATGCTTAGCATCACACTTAATTAAACTAAACTGACTTATAGCAAGTGTCTAATTCGACCCTTCGTCACTACCTCTCTGAGGTTAGGCGGGATACTTACTGAGTACTCGTTGTTTTCTTACTCATGCTACACTTGTTGTGCATTTTTGTTGCACAGGTTCCTTTATAGAAATACGGATGACTAGGGGACTTAGACGAGCTGCATCACCCGGAGACGACCCACAGCCGACAGAGTCTTCCTCTATGTATTATATTTCAATTTTTCTTGATTTCCTCTCCATTGGTATTTTGGAAAAGTTCTTGTTGTATTTGTAAAATCCTTAGAAATTTCTCATGTACTTGTGTCACCGGGTTCTGGGGATGCGTTCGGTATTTAAATTTAACAAATTAAAATGTTTACCTATCGTACTTATTTATTTAATAAATTTTTACTCGTTCAATGAGCTGTAAATGAAAGGTAACCATTTCAGAAATGTTAAAACATGAATTTACCTCAACTATCTAAGGATTGGCTTGCCTGACTGTGGTGTCCGGCGCCATAACGACCTTATGAATTTTGGGCCGTGACATTGAAGACCTCGTAATTATATACCCGAATTAACGTGTCTCATTAAACGCCACTTGGGCGGGCACCTACCTTGTAGGTTAAGGCTCCATCATTATAGCATGAATTTGGCGAATTATGCACGTATAGTTAAATAATTAATTAATTTATTTACTTATTACTATTAATAATAATATTATTATTATTACACAAATTTTTTTGAATAACCCTATCAGGCATGACTCCCTACCAATACTATAGTAAAATTTTGATTCACAAGGGAGAATTTAAACACAAGAATTTCCACCACAGGGATCTCATCCTTTCATAACTTCCACTGCAGCTCGTAGCATACCAAATCATATTAAAATGGGAGGATCTCGTCCTCAATTATGAATCACAAGTAATATGCATATCGTGCCACTCAAAACCTTCCTTTTCCTTCTTTTAAATATTTTCCGTTGACAAAATTACAACACGTGATGATACACATGGATATCTCCACAGAATTTCCCAATGCAAGTGTTCCCAAAAGTAGATTTTTAGAATTACGAATCTCACTCGAGAGTGGAGAATATTAGGAGCACTTTTTTAGATACACATAACCGAATTAAGTTAAGGAAATTATCACTTTATAATAACTAGAGATTGTTCTTGTAATGGCACCATTTGATGTAACGACCTCAGCCATACCATAGAAAATATATCAACAGGCTGGGTCTCCACCTCTAGGAATCTGACCTCCACCTTCGACATTCCGACCCCTTTTTCCCTAGCTGGTCATGTAAGTTTAGTTGATACGCAACGGGGAACGTAGCTTGAGTGTTCTGAGGAAGTATGACTCTCCCAAGTCTAGGACAATTTCTACCACTAGTCGAAATGAAGCATCAACCTGCCCTGAGTCGTACAAACTTTTACAATCATATTTGAGTCCTTTAATGAGTCTGGGGACTCATCCTCTGACTATATGAACCAAAGTAGGAGTATGACAGGCTAACTTATCAAACCTGATGGCATGTTCTGACATTGTCATGGTGACCTGACGTAACCGCTCAAACCCTACGCGCCACGCACTATGGAGAGTCTGAGAAAAAACTCTTTCAATAACATTAATGAGAATTAAGTCACGTAGTTGATATTGTACTAGATGGTCGTCCTCTTCGTAGACTTTCCACAAACACCGGCGACCAATTTCTTCTTTTACTATGTTGACTCAACACTGCTGAGCTACCCAATTTATTCATATACTCTTCGTTATTCCTTTAGGGTAACTCTCATCCTTATTCACACACAATGATCACAAAATTAGAGCTATATATAGATAAATATTGTCACGAACCATATAGTCTAGAAGCTTGTTAAACATTGCACTCCCTTTGGAGCACCCCAAAATCCGCAACCGTGGCTTCCACATTGAGTAGACCTTCTGTAGATTCAAAGTTGTTCATATAACTCCTTTGGTGACGAGGTATGGGATTATTAAGAATGTGGACATACCGCAAGTCCCAGCTTTATCTCTTCCTAAATCTTAGGCCTTATACATTCCAGGCAGAAATCGATCTTATGCAATCTATTCCTTGATGGTGGACTTCCCCACTTGGCACAAAGTCACAGGTCACAATGTCTGATAATCCACAATGTTAAACTTCACAGCTCATATAAATCAACCCCGATGCTTTCAACTATTCCCTTGTTATGCAATAATGGAGTAGCTATAAATCCTTTTGGGATATGGACTAGTCCAACCTGTACCGACCGAGCTAGAACCTCTGCCTTTAGATCCATTTGAGACTGTACAATAGGTGCTGATGTTTGAGCTTTAGACTGAGCTCCGCTTCGGTCTCTTCCCCTAATCGTAGCAGTCATTGGGGATTCACCTATTGTCCGGTTGTAGACGCTTTGCGTGTTATCGAGATTTTTTAGGAGACATGAATAGACAAGTTCAATCATCAATGGTAGAATAAATTTGCATGATAGAGTAGAATAGAAGTGAAATTGTTCCTAACTTTATAGCCTCTGAGAGATAAGTACAGACGTCTCTGTACCGATCCTTCAGACTCTACCAAGTTGTTTTGTGAATTGTGAGACCTAAGTAACCTAGTTCTCTAATACCAACTTGTCACGACCCAAATTCTCAACCTCAGGGATTGTGATGGCGCCTAACACCACACTTGGTAGGCTAGCCAACATTAGAATTCGAGTATCTAATTTTCTTTGATTATTTTATTAAGCATCAATAAGTAAACTTTAAAGTAAACTTAATGTAATTAATTTCCACAGATAAAAACTAAACAAATAAATAAAAACGAACCACGAGCTAATTATATAAATAGATCTAGATCTACCTTAGAGCCTGGTATCACCATTCACAAACTACTAAAGAATACGACAAATAATGGTTGAAAGAAATAGTGTAATTGTTCTGAATATAATAAAATAGTGTATGTAAAATATGAGAAGTCTCTCGGAATCTGCGAACGTAGGCAGATGTACCTCGTGTCTCCAAATGAATAGATGGTCATCCTGAAATCCTCTACTGCTGACTAGTACCTGGATCTATGTAAAAGAGAACAGAGTTTAGTATCAGTACAACTGACCCCATGTACTGAGTAAGTGCCAAGCCTAACCTCGACGAAGTAGTGACGAGGCTACGACGAGGCTTCAACAATATAAGTTGTAAAAATATTATATAAAGCAAGAAAGAAATTTAAACAAGGAAATAAAAAAGTACTGCAATAACAATAAAAACATCTCAGCCGCCTATTCCAGGCCTCAACTATAACCAACTGTCAAGTAAAATTTCTGAATTTCAAAACCTTACTTTAAAATAATCACAGGTGCTAAATATAAGGAAGACTGTAGAGAAAATCAAGAGTTTCCAAATCATTTAAAGTTTAAATAATCAGTAAAAATATCATAAATCCCCATTTTTCACTGTCTTGTCGCGGCGCGCAACCCGATCCCACCTATTCACAATATAACAATCAATTATCCACCCTTATTACACTAAAAATTCGCCCTCATCACACCAATTATCCACCCTTATCACACCAAATATTCACCCTTATCACACCAATTATCCACCCTTATCACACAAAATATTCACCCTTATCACACTAAATTTCATTTAAAAATCCCCAACAGACAACAGTACAGCCCGTAGGCTTTAAACACAATAAATGTAAATAACCAAACGAACCAGCACATATATATATATATAGATTTTTTTTTTCTCCCAAAAGCAGTGTCATACTGTTCAACATATCTATGCCCCAAGACAATCAAACACACAACCAGTACTCCTAAAAAAATAGCCAAAATAACATTTAACAACCAAGTAATGGGGCCTAGTAGTCATGGAAACAACAACTAACAAAGAACAATTAAGATCAGGCTCAATAAAATTGGGAGCAGTGAAACAATCATGTTTAACAGGACATTTGGGTGGTTCATAGATACTCGTCACCTCACCTATACACCACGCCCATGCATTTCACATAGCAAACAACTTGGGAGTCCTATTCCCTAAAGTCAAAGTTAGACCAAACACTTACCTCAATTCTGCAGACTATTCACTGCTCAATTACTGCTTTTTCCTTTGACTTCACCTCTAGCTTGCTCGAATCTAATCACAATTAACTTAATATCATTAACTAATGCTAAAGGAACTATACTCGAGGCCGCTTGGTCTAAACTCGGGGTTCAGACCAAATTACGTTTACCCATTCACCCACGAGCCCAATTATGCTACTAGTTTTGAAATCCAATCTTAATTCGATGTAAATATTTGATTTTTACAAAATTACCTAATTCTACCCAAACCCTCAATGTTTACCATGAAATTTCTAAGTTTTTTTCTTTAAAAGTGATGAAAAACACTAAGGAATTAAAATAACAAAGTTTAGAATTGATTACCTATGACTTGGGAATGATTATTGTTGAAGAAAATCTCTATTAGGGCTAAAAACCTCGATACTTTGGTGAAGAAGAAGGTATGCCCGGTTTTTAAAAGGTATTTATATTAGCTAGACATGTGACCTTCGCGTTCGCAGCACAGTGGCCGCATTCGCGAAGGGTCAGGACCCCCAGGCCTACGCGTTCGCGATAAATGGGACGCGTTTGTATTGCTTCAAGAGCTAGACCTTCGCGAAGAACATTGGCAACTACCCCTCCCCCCCCCCCTCCAGGTCCATTACGCTATACATTCACGTAGGCCAAGATGCGTTCGCGAAGCTTTAACCCCCCAATGTTTCGCGTTCGCACCCTTGGCTCCGCATTTGCGATGAACAAATAATAGCCCAGTGTACTTTACCCTATGTGTTCGCGATAGAGGCTATGCGAACGTGATGAAATAAATTACTGGGCACCAGAAACCAGCAACTTTCATTAAGTGCAAAGCACCCTGTGGCCCATCGGAAACTCACCCGAGCCTTCGAGTCTCTATATAAAACATGCACACAAGTCTAGAAACATCACGAGGACTTGATCGTGTGATCAAATCATGAAAATAACATGTAAATCTATGAATTAAACCCCAAAACTCATCATTTTCAACAAGAACTCTTAAATTTCATAATTTCTTAACCGGATGTCCGAATCACGTCAAACGAACTTCGGTTTTCACCAAATTTCACAGTTAACCTTTTAATATCCTACCAAATGTGTATCGAGCTCCAGAACCAAAATACGGGCCCGATACCAATAATTTCAAATATTATTTATTTTCTTTAATTCATAAATATTTCTGCGAAACAATTTCTTTAAAAAATTGATTTATAAGGCTTGGGACCTCGAAATTCATTTCCGGGCATATGCCCGAGTCGCCTATTTTACTACGGACCTCCCGGGATCGTCGAAACACGGATCCGAGTCCGTTTCCTCAAAATGTTGACCAAATTCGACTTTTAACTAATTTAAATTCTAGAAATCACTATTTCTCATATTTTCACATAAAAGCTTTCCGGTTTTCACACTCGGACTGCACACGCAAATCAAGGTATTAAATTTTTATATTTTTATGGATATTAAGCATGGAACGGATTCTAATTTTATAATATGACCCCTTGGGTCATCACATTTTGAAGCGATATATGAAATTTTAAAATATTTTGAGGAAAAATTAGGTATCAACAAAGTTTTAAAAGATTTAAAGTCTGAGCACATATATAAGGTTTTGAAAGATTTGCAGTCTAAGCACACATGTGTAAGGGATATGGGAGTCCTAGGTTGTTTATCCTATAGGATCACATCAATACAATGCCCGTTAATCACTCCTTAGAAATGGGCTACATGTGGCATTAGCGTGCCGGTCGTCATATCCATATCGACCCTTTCCTACCCCTTAGAGGTTATTTAAGCGAGTGTTATTTAACGACCTCTATGCGTTTTGTTACCCATCCCTTCTTAATGATCTTGGAGGAAATTAGGATCTCTACTATAGGCAGTTCTAGACAGACCCCTAAGGTTAAAATGAGAAAATACTAGGCGAAATGTAAGAACAAATAGGACTTAACAAGTAAAGGCAGGAAAGAAGCAATTAAGAGGCTCAGATTTAGCTCCAAAGATAATGCCCATAAACAACACGACTCAACTATAAACAAGAGGCACTTTTATTAAACATGATCCTAAGACATGATGTCTAAGTTAATGTCCAAACACGTAAGGTATGCAGATTTGTTTTATAAATTCAGAAGCAGGGGCCCTAATCAGTTGCCTACTGATTTTAAGCATGTTAGCCATTAAGTAGTAGACACAAAAGAGACAGTTTTCAAGTTTTAAAAGGTTGATTACCTAAGGATTTCCTATGCGTGGAATAATGCCCAATAGTTACCAGAATTGTTAACAAATTAGAAGTTGTTTTACCTAAAACATGTTGTTCTAAATGTTGTAAACCTGAGGATACAAGGGTTATTACCAGTTTTATCTAACACAGGACAATCAGATGTGAGACTGTCTTATGTCCTCTTCCATGCATCAGTAATTTAACTTGGTGTGACTGAGCGAGTACGAATGAGATCCTAAAACAGGGTATCTAACATGCACATATAAAATGCAGAATGATTCCAGGATATGAAAAATTCCTAAAGTATGATTTCTAAATACACAGAAAGTTACAGCATAATGTAAGGATGTGCAGAAGCAACATTTTTTTGTCAATGTTGTTATTTAGCCTAGAAGCAGGATTTCTATGTGATAAATAGGGTCAAATGAGACACTGAAGTAGTACTAAAATATGATATCGAATGCATGACATGTGTTGAATGTATTGGTCCTAAACATGAATTCTAATGCACATATAGGAAATGTAAACCTAAGGCATGATTTCTACACATTCATATTGATAACATATATAACTACCCTCCCCTTTTCACTAGCCAACCCCAATATTATTTTACAATAATTATTACAAGCCAATATTGAAATGAATTATATATATATAAAAGGGAAAAGAAGAAGTTATACTATAGGGATCCTGACGCAATCCCAGATATACCAAACTGCCCACAACCTCAACTGCCAAAGTGTTTCATAACCTTTTTATGTCCGGGTGTGTCAGAGTTCCCTAAGGACCTCAAGGGATCCCGGGAAGTGCTCACACTAAGATTTCACAACCATAATTGAGTAAGTGCAGTCTGGAAGTGCCGGCCCCAGTGCATTAGAGTTTAGAAGGATCTCACAGGGATCCCAAAGCAGTCACACACTGGAGGGACAAAATTTAAAGACGTAAGAGTAGAGTGGGCGTGCTTGACATAGTTTTGAATAGGGAGACAGTGTTGAAAGAGACTCAGTTGAAATAGTTTTTGCAAATGAGAGACTTGTTTAGTAAAACAGCCCTTTGGAAACAGTTGTGTAGCAGATCAATCATAGAACCAAAACAAGTTCAGTAACTCTCAAAGTCTTTCACACAGGGGTGATGGGAATTGGGGACATATAGAGCACATAACACCACATGAGCATAACATCTCTTGTAGGGGTTCATGGGATTAGGGTACAATATGAACTCCAAAATCAATACAAGATCAAGAAACATATGGTACAAATTTTTTTGCTAAAGAAAGGTTCATAGTAGAAACCAGATAAATAAAAAATAGAACATAGTCATATTGAGACATACTACAAAGGGGGGGGGGGTAACATATACATGCTGATATTAAGGGGGGTAGTACATAACATAACATGCTATATATACAATACTGTAAACATGTCAACTACAGGTTGCACAACAAAACCATAGATAAAAACAAACTAGAAACAGGATAAACTAAAGTAGTAAAAGAAACATATTAGTTTTAGGACTTGAATTGATATCAGAACATACCAGTATAGAGATAGTAAACACAAAGTGAAGAATAGGAGAGCACAGTAAGTAGCCTTGGCTTGCAGCTAGCTAACTCAGAATAATAGTAAGTAACAAAGAAAGAAAGCAGAATAGCTTTTGAATGTGAGAGAGAGTCTTCGAACCAATATGCTCGTGTCTTTCTGTTAATGAGAGAGCATATATATAGTTCGAAACTAGGTAGAATAATAAGGCTAGAATCAAAGTCGTGCATTAAATGTGGAACTAGGTATCAATAAGTATAAAATCAGTATAAGTACTCCCTTAATTAAGGGAGTTAACTTCAAACGGTAAAGACATGTATTAAATAAGGAAAAAGACCATATGTGACTGGAATATAGCACATAAGGAAATAATTTCAAAACAATATGGGTAGAAAATAAGCAATTAAGGCTAGGTATAGAAGATCTTAACTAAGGAAAGACTTGTAAGAATCAATTTGCAGTATAATCAATCACATAATAAGGCTAGAGAATAACTTATAGGTTAGAAATCAGTAGAGAGTATTACCATAGGAGATTAGTAAAAGATATCAATCACAGGGAATCAGGGATTCAAAATAAACTACAGTATTAACCAGATGAACGGTATAAAAATAATATAGGCAGGAGAAGAAAACTCAGAAACCCTAATAGGAACAGTAGGGTAAAAATCACATAAAATCAGGGATTCAACTACAACATAATACTGATTAGGGGAATTAATACAAATTTTTGAGAATATGCGAGATAAACACAACATATGCAAGAAGAAGCAGAAATCAGAAGCCCTAATAAGCCAAATATGTTAAAAATCATGAAGGCTCAGAACGTTCATGAGAAACAAGCACACATACAGATTAAACGAACAAATCATCAAAGACAGACTCAGGACCCAGGATTAACACCAAGAACTAGGGTTTTCAACATAATAAATCAGATAAAAGGGAAAAACTCAAATAACCGTTTAAACATAGTAAAAATCATAGAATAATACTGTAAATAATAGGAAAAATCTTTTTGAAAAGGGGGTAAGAAACCCTAGTTTTGAAGACGAAGAGGCATTTTGTTTTTTTGAAAAATCGGAGAGATTCTCAGGAAAATAGTAAAGATAACTCAAAATATACTCAGATATGTTATAGATCTGAAGAGTCAAGAGATAAGTAAGGGTTTTGAGAGAGATAAATCAAAGATCAAGAGATTCCATCTTAGAAACCATAGGTTTAGCCAGAAGTAGAAGGATCTTACTCGGACAGGCCAAGGGTGGCTTGAGAACGGCAAGAATCAGACCATATGTGTGAGTTGAACAACCGCTGGTCCTTTGAGGACCTTAGGGTAGCAATAATCCGGCATGTGAGGGAGCCAAGGAGGCTAGGGGTGGTGGTTCGGTGGTTACCAGCAAACCAACGACCGGCGAGTAGATATTAGGGTTTAGCAGAGAGAGCTTGAGAGAGATGACATGGTGTAACGACAAAGAGTTATGAGAGAAAATGAGAGAACGAGGGGGGGGGGAGGTCTTTAGGTTAATTTAGGTAAGAACATATATGGTTCGTTGATCAAAATTGATAAACGGTCCAAATTAAACAAGACATTGGGTCGGATAGATTAATGGATTAGGCCTGGGGTGTTTGGGCTGATTTAATTGGGCTTGGGGTCTGGTTTAATTAGGCTAAAATTGAAATGAAATTAGGCTATTTGTTAAATACCCAATTAAATTAATTAAAATTTTGTCAAAATAGCTAATAATCATAAAAATGAATTTCATGCATAGAAAATAATTTAAATGATTATTTAGTATTTTAAAAATACAAATGACTAAGTTTTGGGTAAAAATGGTATAAAATTATATAATTGGGCTATAATTGCAAAGTTATTGCAATTATAGATAAAAGGTGCCAATTTGGCTAATTATGAAATAATTTGGTTTAAATAGGACCATGAATAATAAATTAAATCAAGAAATGATGAAGTCATCAAAAAGAATGGACGCAACATCTAGGACTGGATGAATGCACGGTTTACGGGAGATGTTAGGTTTGATATGGCTGGGAGAACTTGGATCGGGATCGGTCCTGCTGGGGTAGCCGTTGCTCACCGGATTACCTGCAAATAAGAATACCTCAAGTGTATATTGTGCATAAATTTAAACATGATGCAGGATCCCGTTGGACTATGAAAGTTTTCTTCGGACGGTTAGGGATAACGTCCTTAGACCATGATGTCATGGGCCATGAATTGTTTGATGAGAGATTCGCCGGCCATGAAATAATGTTCTCAGGCCATGAATATGGTGCCTCCGAACTATGACGCCTTTGAATAATGATATGAAAATTTGAGATAGATCCTCAGGCCATGACATGGTGTCTTCCGGCTATGAGGATGATGTCGTTGGACTATGACGCCTTTGGACAGGTTGGCGATATTTCAGCCCATGAAATGTAGTGATATGACTTCCAGAAGACAGAGCTTAGTATTCGGAAACGGAGGGCAGAGCTTAGCCCGAAAGAGAAGGGAAGTAAATAATGCTTTAGAGACAATGCTTAGTCTCAGTGAAAAAGTAAATTTGAGGCAGGGCTTAGCCTCATGCAAGTATGGACACAGAGCTCTGTCTCGTGCAAATGAAGGCAGCGATTAGCCTTATGCAAATGAAGACAACGCTTAGCCTTATGCTGATGGAGGTAAAACTTAGCCTCATGCAAGATGTGGAAGGCAAAGATTAGCCTTATGCAGAATGAAGGCAGAGATTAGCCTTGTGAAAATGGAGGTAGTTCTTAACCTCATGTAGATAGGAAGGCGGCGGTTGTCCTTATGCAATATGAAACAGACATTAGCCTTATGCAGAGGAAGGCAGATAATAGACTTATGCAAATGGAGGCGGAGCTTAGCCTCATGCGGAGGAAGGTAGAGAATAGCCTTATGCAAATGGAGGTAGAGCTTAACCTTATTAAAATGAGGGACATATATTAGTCCCATGCAAGATGAAGGCAACGATTAGCCTTATGCAGATGTGAGGCAGAGATTAGCCTTATGCAAGGAAAGGCAGTATTTAGCCTTTTGCAGATGGAGGTAGAGTTTAACCTCATGCGAAATGCGGGACAGAGCTTAGTACTATGCAAGATGAAGGCAGAGATTAGCCTTATGAAATATGGAAGGAAGATATTAGCCTTATGCAAAATGAAGGCAGGATATAGCCTTATGCAGAAGATTCAATAGTAAATTACAGTAGAATTTCATAGCTGGCAGCAGACTTTGATATTGTGATTGTTGTGAGCATTGTGACTACGCAGCATTGTTTGTTTCTGCTGATAGAAAATGTCGGCAAGTGCAATGGTTTCGAGGACTTTGACTATGAACATGTTCGTTCTTTGTGCTGATAGCAAATTTTGGCATTTACGACCGTGTTGAGATTTGTGACTCCGAAGCATGTTTGTTTATTTATTCCTGCATCCATAGAAAAATCGTGAGTTCTATAGATGGGGAAGGTTGGTTCTTATCCTCGCTGGCTTTGCTTGACTCATTCCTGTTGCTATGATTGTTGGGTCCAAGCGCACACGCAAGTATACGTGGTCGACAAGTAATATAGGATTGTAAGTCTAGATATCGTACCCACAAGGACTTGTGATTAACTATCAACTAAATTAAACCCAAACAATTAATCTATTCAAGCGAATACTAAAGTATGAATATTTAACTAAAGTTACTCTAGAATAGTAAACTATGAAATGAAAGAAACAAATTGGCGAAATTATACACGAATTCAATAAGAGCCGATATTCCAGATCTATGGTTTAACTAACAATCCTGTTGAGTTTTCCACTTCAATCGTCTAATTAATTTATCTGCTTTATTGATTGACGAGGTTAATATTGCTCGTAGCCTTCTCCCGAAGTACACCTCGCCTATTCAAGATAACCTAACGCCTATATTCCTATGAATTTAGGATTAACAAGAACGCATTAATAATTCCCGTATAATAACCAAGAAAGGAGATTATGTATATTCCTATCCTAACCGCAAATCCGTTCCCCTAAAGGGTTAAGATCTTGCTCTACCCAATGTTATATGCAATCTAGAATTTCCTCTCCCGAGTTCAATCCTAGATTCGTAGATAGTATTCAACTGGTGATCAAGCAATCAAATAATTAAGCACAAGATTGAATAAATAAAACAATATGATAAAATAATAAGAAAAATTCAAGCTTCAAACTACAACGTTCATGTAGCACCCAAAACTCTAGAACTAATAAACTGTGAAATTAAAAGAAGAGAAGAGAAGAAAAACTAGGTAGAACCCTCCTTCGAGCGTGGTGTGTGTTCCTGCACGTCAAATCCCCTCACGTGAATATCCGTGAATCAAATTCTCCAAGTTGTGTTTTTGGGTCTATTTATAAGTTTGGGACAAACCCTAACCGTGTAGGAGACTTCTATTCAAACCTGGAAACACTTAAAACCTTCAAAACTCGGAATTGACTGGACAAGGACCCAGGCGTTAAGCCCCAAACGCCCCCTTATAGCCTGGGCTGGCGTGGAGTTAGGGGCCAAATTCCCTACTAACGCCAGGGTCAGCCTGGCTTTAGGGGCCAAATGCCCCACTAATGCCCGGGTGTTTCCTTTTCGACTCTGGAGTGTATTTTTGACGTTTATGCATCCATTTAGCTTGGCTTCCATCTCCAATTCACCTACACATGAAATAGACTCCATTATGCACATATAACGTGTATTTTTATCATTAACGCACACAAAAAAGGTATATAATGGTTAAAACCATGAATTCTAGCCACACATCAATACCTCACACTTAGACTCTTGCTCGTCCTCGAGCAATATCCTTCAACACGTACACATTTCATTAACAAGGAGTATTTTACTTTTCAATCACACTCATTACCCCTTAACTATAATCGACATCGGCAATCAAGTATGAACATACAAAATTTCACATTCTTTCCCTTCTTTAAACATGCCCACGTATAACAATTTATTCAATCACACAAATCAACCTAATTGCAACCACCCAACCTCAAGAATCGACTTGCAACTACTAAGCCCTCTCAATTCAAGCACCTACCCAACAAGAAAATTACAATATTACCAATCGTTCATGAGATCATGTGCCCTCACCAACAACAAAAGAGTGAATATAACTAGTCCACACATTCAAATATGCTTTTGAACATTACTTAAGGACATCACACAATTGAACAGATTCCCTCTCTCTCACAAAGAATTCATATGCATCCCGTGGTCGTACCATAAGCTTGCCCTTGGTGTAGATCTCCACTAATTCAAGTTACCCAAATCTAGGATCAATTAGGACTTTTAAGGTTGTAATGTAGGCTAAGGGACGAGTAGTACATATTTGGGAATAGTGACTAACCCTCCTAAGCAATTTAATCCACTACCTTCACAAAGTAACACATATTCTTCTCAACCAATTCCCTTGCCACAATTCATATTCAACATAGCCCTTTTTCAATTAAGCACTTCTATATTTTCACTAGCAAAAATTAATAAAAATTTGAGGTGTGTATCTTTTTGTACATATTTTAACTATCATATTTTTATTTCCTACACACACNCACCTTACTTCTTTTAGCGACTAAGTGCCTAGGAGGAAAAGGTGCAAAAAATCTCAATTTAAGAACAAAATAGGGGTACGACTTGTAATGTGTATACCAAAGAAAAGGTCTAAAGGCTCAAAAGGGCTAGCAATGGAAATTTTTATTTCTTATGTGACAAACACATCCATGATCAAGCAAGAAAATGCCTACGTTATCTCCTAGACTAGCATAACCTACAATTTTGCTTCGATTAACACACGAGGCAAGTTCTAGACTACACAGGATAGCATAGAAAATCACTAAAGCTCACTCACACATTACACATGACTCAATCACAATGGTTTTATTCAACTCTCAAGTCAAGCAAGCACAAAAAATGGAGAGAATTAAGCAATATTACACTATGTAGCATACAAGTCAAACAACTGAGCTAAGGCGTCACAAAATAGGCTATTTATTTTTACTCAGGCATCACATGTCAAACCAAATATAAGGGAAAGAAGAATGCATGTCATAACCTAATATGCCGACATCAAACATGTCATGGGGTATTTCTAAGTTACTTAGCTTCTTCCTAAATAATAAAAAAAAATAAAAAATTTAAAGTGCCCGGTTCAAGCTACACCCTTGGAAAAGACCCGTTGCCCAAAGAAAAATCAAGGGATACTACCTACCTATCCTAAAAAAAATGAAAAATCTTTTTGGTGTTTTTAAATCGGACTTTATTCCTCAAGAAAATTGTCCAACAGATCCATCATTGGAAAAAGTCCATATTTTTTTTTCCTTTTTAAAAAAAAAATTAAAATTATTTCACTTCAGAAAGTAGTTTCCCCACCCCACACTTATGTTATGCATAGTCCTCGATGCATGATCACAAAGAAAAACATTATAACAAGGGTGAGAAATACTCCCTGAGACCCTCTCGGGCATAGCCCGGACATGATTCTCAATCTTTAGAGTCGGGATGACCCCACACTTAAGCTCAAACATGCCCCTCAGCTTCAACTTTTGGATACTCAGACTTCCCCTACTCTGCAAAATAAAAATAACACAAAACTCACACTAAAAAAAATAATGAAAAGATATACAGGCTGGGTTGCCTCCAAACAAGCGCCTTATTTATAGTCGTGGCACGACTCTGCTACGTCACCACTTCTCCTTCCATTTTGAGGATATGAATTGTGTCCCCAATTTTGCATCAACTTTTCTGTCACGTTCATGGGGTGGTGGTGTAACAATGAAGGAACCAAACAGTAGGTATCGCATCTTGCCCTTCTTGGACCTTAGGTGAGGGATGTCATTTTGTCCCCTTGGCATCACAAATTTCAGAATATAAACACTTTGTTCCTCATCCATTAACTCATCTGTATGCTCGACTGGATCAATTCCCATGTCACCAACCAAACACAATGTTGAAAAGTGTTTAGAATGAAGTCCAATACGCTCCAATTCAAAAACTGCATTATTTTTGACATCCTCTATTTTATACTCTTCATCAACCTTGACATCATTAATAATTTGGTCGAATATTTGGATTTCCTCTTTCCGCTCAATAAGCTGGCCAGTATCCACAACTATTGATGGTAGGGCATCAGACACCTCAACCTTTTTATTCAATTGAGCCTGCAGGTCATGGATATCTGAGCCAAATTGGTTTATCTCTTGCCTGAGCTCAATTCTTCCTTCTATCAGTTGCTCTGTCATATTTGAAAGACCATCACGAAGAAACTCATGTGATTTTATTAGTTGAGCTTGTTCCTCTAGCCAAGATTGGCTCATTATATCAGCTTCTTCAAAATTATCTTCTGGTGGGAACTCGCTCTCTTCGTCGAGTTGAGGTTCTTCTTGGAAATTGACCATTAATTCATCCATTCTAGCCTGGAGTCTTTTGATGGCTAAGGCGTCAAGAACTTGTTGCTAGGCTATCATGTTCTGTTGCTCCGCTGCTTGTCTCATCAAGTCCATAATACGAGCCATGCTTTCCATATCCTCCACTTCCTTGCTCCTATCAAACTCATTAACATTATTAGAAACATTAATATAAAAGCTCAGAGAAGGATAATAAGGATTAGGAAAACCATCCCAATGGCCACCTTGACAACCACACACATTAGAAAAATTCCACACGTTAGATTGAGATGGACAATATTGCCACATGTGTTGTCCTCCACAATATGGACAAGGATCATCATAATAAGAATAACCACTATTCGACCAATTATTATTCCAAGATGCCATGTAAAGAAAGATAATAAAATATTAAATTAAGATACAAATAAAAAAATAAGAAAATAAAAACTTAAATAGACAAAAGTAAAAATTCAATCTAGTAGAATAGTTAATTTCTAAGTCCCCGACAACGACGCCAAAAACTTGTTGGGTCCAAACGCATACGCAAGTATACGTGGTCGACAAGTAATATAGGATTCTATGTCAAAATATCGTACCCACAGGGACTTTTGATTGAGTATCAACTAAATTAAACCCAAACAATTAATCTATTCAAGCGAATACTAAAGTATGAATATTTAACTAAAGTTACTCTAGAATAGTAAACTATGAAATTAAAGAAACAAATTGGCGAAATTACACACGAATTCAATAAGAGCCGATATTCTAGAGCTATGGGTTAGCTAACAATCCTGTTGAGTTTTCCACTTCAATCGTCTAATTAATTTATCTGGTTTATTGATTGACGAGTTTAATATTGCTTNTATGGAATCAGGATTAACAAGAACGCATTAATAATTCCCGTATAATAACCAAGCAAGGCGATTAGGTATATTCCTATCCTAACCGCAAATCCGCTCCCCTGAAGGGTTAAGATCTTGCTCTACCCAATCTTATATGCAATCTAGAATTCCCTCTCCCGAGTTCAATCCTAGATTCGTAGATAGTATTCAATTGGTGATCAAGAAATCAAATAATTAAGCTCAATATTGAATAAATAAACCAATATGATAAAATAATAAGAAAAATTCAAGCTTTAAACTACAACGTTCATGTAGCACCCAAAACTCTAGAACTAATAAACTATGAAATTTAAAGAACAGAAGAGAAGAAAAACTAGGTAGAACCCTCCTTCGAGCGTGGTGTGTGTTCCTCCACGTCAAATCCCCTCACGTGAATATCTGTTAATCAAATTCTCCAAGTTTTGTTTTTGGGTCTATTTATAAGTTTGGGAAAAACCCTAACCGTGTAGGAGACTTCTATTCAAATCGGGAAACACTTAAAACCTTCAAAACTCGGAATTGACCGGACAAAGACCCAGGCGTTAAGCCCCAAACACCCCCTTATAGCCTGGGTAGGCCTGGAGTTAGGGTCCAAACGCCCCACTAACGCCAGGGTCAGCCTGGCTTTAGGGGCCAAACGCCCCACTAACGCCCGGGTGTTTCCTTTTCGACTCTTGAGCGTATTTTTGACGTTTATGCATCTATTTAGCTCGGCTTCCATCTCCAATTCACCTACATATGAAATAGACTCCATTATTCACATATAACGTGTATTTTATCATTAACGCACACAAAATGTAAGGTATATAATGCTTAAAACCATGAATTCTAGCCAAGCATCAATGATGATCCTGTTTACAACATCGGGGTAGCGTTTGCTAAACATAGCTATATTTTGAAAACAAGCATGCATGATTTTCTAAAGACTTAGTATAAAATATATAACTTTTTAAAGAAATTTAGATGAACCGATGATCGTGACATGGTCCAAAACATTGCAACCTCTCATGCTACTGAATTTTGAGGGTCCACCTCAAAATTTTGCCCTAGTTTGATGGGTTGACGTCTCTGACTGTTGCGCATGCTGCGATTGGCTGAAATTGCTTCGGAAGTTTGAGGGTCCTCCTCAAAATTCTGCCTCAGTTTCCAATTGCGGGGAAAATGAGATTTTTATTGAATTGTGACCAAACCATAGGGCTGCCTACGTATCCCCTCTTAAATGGGGATCATGTCAGGCGTAGTTTAATTTACATCATTTGAGGAATAACATAAAGAATTACACATAGTAGCATTTTATTGCATCTAAATTGATTGGCTTTGTCCAGACTTCTTCGTCCATTTCTGCAAGTATAAGACAAATACTCGGTGAACCATGTGTTGACCATTCCAGTTGGGAGAGAATTTCCCATTGGCTTCATCTTGATGTGGAAAGATCTTCTTTAACACCAACTGCCCCAGTGTGAACTGTCTTGGCTTGACTCTTTCGTTGAAAGCTCTGGCCATTCTATTCTGATAAAGTTGTCTCTGACATAGTGCATTTATATTTTTCCCGCCTATGAGGGCTAGTTGCTCATAACGACTCCGCACCCACTCTGCATCGCGGTGCTCAGATTCGTGTATGATTCTTAAGGAAGGAATCTCTACTTAGGCAAGAATAATGGCTTCCGTACCATAAACTAACAAGTAAGGAGTTGCCCCAGTTGATGTACGGATTGTGGTGTGGTATCCCAGTAAGGAAAATGATAACTTTTCATGCCACTGTTTGTGCTTTTCTATCGTCTTCCTTAATATCTTCTTGATATTCTTGTTGGCGACTTCTAAAATTCCATTCATTTGAGGTCTATAGGATGTGGAATTCTTGTGCTTGATTTTCAAAGTCTTGCACATGGCTTTCATCAGGTCACTGTTGAGATTGGAGTCGTTGTCGGTGATGATTGACTTTGGGACTCCGAACCGAAAAGCAATACTGTTGCGGACAAAGTCTGCCACGACTTTCTTAGTCACTGCTTTGTAAGATGATGTTTCAACCCATTTAGTTAAATAATCAATTGCTACCAAGATGAACGTGTGTCCATTTGAGGCGGTAGGCTCGATCGGTCCAATGACGTCCATTCCGTAGGAGGCGAACGGCCAAGGTTATCTTGTTGCATTGAGCTTGTTTGGGGGTACCTTTATCATATATGCATGTACCTGACACCGATAGAAATTTCTGACATACTGTATGCATTCCGTTTCCATGATCATCCAGAAATAAACGGCTTTAAGTATCTTCTTGGCCAAGAAAAACCATTCATATGTGGGACACATGTCCCATCATGTATCTCTTCCGGTAATTTGGAGGCTTCCTTTTCATCAACACATCTCAATAATCCCAAATCAGGAGTTCTCCTGTACAAGATTCCTCCACTGTGAAAGAAACTATTGGACAATCTCCGAAGCGTGCATTTCTGAGTATGATTTGCAAGCTCTGGGTATTCTCCCTTTGACAAATACTCTTTGATATCGTGGAACCATGGCTTTCCATATGCTTCCTCTTCAACATGGGCATAGTAAGACGGATGGCTATGCATCTTCACTGGAATAGGGTCAATGAAGTTCTTATCTGGATGTTGTATCATGGATGATAGAGTGGCCAATGCATTGGCGAACTCATTCTGAATTCTCGGAACGTGCCGAAATTTCGTCTTCGTGAACCTCTTTCTCAATTCCTGCACATGGTGCAGATATGGCAGTATCTTGGAATTCTTAGTAGCCCATTCTCGTTGTACTTGGTGTATTAGCAAGTCTGAGTCACCAATTACCAGCAGCTCCTGAATATTCATGTCAATGGCCATGTTGAGCCCTATGATGCATGCTTCATACTCTGCCATATTGTTGGTGTAGGGGAATATGAGTTTAGTAGATACCGGATAATGTTGACCAGTTTCCGATACCAAGACAACTCTAATGCTGACTCCTTTGAAATTTGCCGCTCGAACGAAGAACATTATCTAACCGTCATAGGATTTTGCAATGTTTTCTCCTAAGAATAACACTTCTTCATCAAGAAAAAACTTTTTCAGGGGTTCGTATTCTCTATCCACGGGATTCTCAGCAAGATGGTCTGCCAACACTTGTCCCTTGACTGCCTTCTGAGTCACATAGACAATGTCAAACTCACTCAACATGATTTTCCACTTGGCCAGCTTGCCAGTGGGCATGGGCTTCTGAAAGATGTACTTCAAGGGATCCATCCTTGATATGAGATATGTTGTGTAGGCACAAAAGTAATGCCTCAGCTTCTGGGCTACCCAGGTTAGAGCACAACATGTACGTTCTAGTAGAGAATATCGTGCCTCATATGGAGTGAACTTCTTACTCAGATAATATATAGCCTGCTCTTTTCTCCCTGTCTCGTCGTGCTCCCCTAGAACGCAGCCGAAAGCTCCATCTAATACTAAGGGTCTACCTGGCTCTAGCGGTACCAAGACTAGAGTTTTTGACAAATACTCATTGATTCTGTCGAAGGACTTTTGGTAATCCTCGGTCCATTTGGTTGCAGCATCATTCTTCAGCATCTTGAAGATTGGTTCACATATAACCGTGGACTGGGCTATGAATTGGCTGATGTAGTTAAGGCGTCCCAGAAAACTCATCACATCTTTCTTGTTCTTTGGTGGCTAATTCTTGGATGGCTTTGACCTTTGACGGATTCAATTCTATTCCTCGACGGCTGACGATGAACCCAAGCACTTTTCCAGCAGGAACCCGGAATGCACACTTCGCGGGGTTTAGCTTCAGGTTATATTTCCACAACCTGTTGAAGAACTTCCTCTGATCTTCTATATGGCCGTCGGCTTTCTTGGATTTGATAATGACGTCGTCCACATATACCTCGATCTCTTTATGTATAGGTGGCCCCAACATTCTTTAGGCCGAATGGCATCATCTTGTAATAGTAGACTCCCCACGGTGTGATGAAAGCGGTTTTCTCAGTGTCTTCCTCGTCCATCCAAATTTGATGGTAGCCGGCGAAGCAATCCACGAACGACTGGAGTTCGTGCTTGGCACAATTATCAATTAGGATGTGTATGTTTGGAAGTGGGAAATCATCTTTTGGACTGGCCCGGTTGAGATCCTGGTAGTCAACACAAACCCTGACCTTCCCATCCTTCTACGATACTAGCAAGATGTTGGCTAACCATGTTGGATATTCAACGACCCCGAGCACCTTGGCGTTGATTTTCTTGGTAACTTCCTCCTTGATTTTCAGGCTCATGTTAGGATTGAACTTTCTAAGCTTTTGCTTTACCGGCGAGCACATTAGATTAGTTTGAAATTTGGGAGCCACATTGGATGTACTCAGACCAGTCATGTCGTCGTACGACCATGCAAATATGTCTACATACTCTTTCAAGAACTGTGTGTATTCCTCCTTCACTGACGGCGACAAATGGATGCTGATACGAGTTTCTTTGATGTTCTCTGAATCTCCCTGGTTGACGACCTCAGTTTCATCTAGATTGGACTTAGGCATGTTCTCAAAATCCTTGACTTCTCTCATAATTTCATCAGGTATATCATCCTCTTCTTCTGAATCGATGTCCTTTTGTTGCGTTGTCTCGTTGCATTTTATAGTCATTACTTCATCAAGACAAGTAATAATAATGTTATATAGATAAAAGTAATAAGAGAAAAATGATAATAATAAATACTGATTCATAAAAACATAAAAGTGATTTTGATAATTTAAACAAATGGTTTAGAACATTGGAGACCTTATTGCAAAAACAGAAATGCAAAAAAGGAAATCATTTAGCAAATGAAAATAGGCAGTGCTTGTTCAGCATTTCTATCCCGGGACTTGTTGAGCCCTGGTTGTTCTGATAGTCCAGTTCTTAAGGAATGATCCTTTGCTCGCTGCTTGGGCTGAGGGGACTTCCTCCTCCTGCTCCTCAACAATGACGCAATAGTCCATTCATCATCTTCCAGGAATAGATTCTTCAAGGCTGCCAGTGCTTCTTCTTACTCTCACCCCCATATGATATCGGCGTGTTGAAAGGTCTGCTCCAGATGCGGTATAGGCTATTTCGATGGGTAATAAGGGTCGTGCCATGGTGGAGACTAGTTCTTGCACTCCTGCCATGTGTACTTGTATCCCAACCCAAAAGTGGTGCCATGGCGCTTGAGCTGTATTGGCTTGGAGATCCCTTGAAGATTCTTGCCGAGTCCTCTGCCAGGCTCGTACCCACTCCAATTCAATATGCTTTCAATCTTACTATCCCACCACTTATTTTTGTCATTGCGTTGACCCGCTTGATATGGCGGTAGGTTTCTCCACCCAACCTTCTTATACCTTCAACCATCGGGATTGTCTGATGACTATAGATAGATGTGCTTCCATCCCCATGGATGATCACTTCCTAGTGGTTCCATTCAAATTTCACTGCTTGATGCAACGTTGACGCCACAACCCCAGCGACATGTATCCAGGACCGTCCCAATAATAGGTTTTAGGACGCTGATATGTTTATTACCTGAAATTCAACCTCGAACCATGTGGGTCCCATCTGCAGCCAAAGACTAATTTCTCCAATGGTAGACCTCTGAGAACCGTCAAAATCTTTTACATTCATAGAACCTTCTCTGATCTCGTACAACCCCTTGCCCAATTTCTTGAGGGTCGTCAACGGACATATGTTGAGGCTGGATCCCCCGTCGATCAGAATCCTGGTGATGAAGTAGTCCTCACATTGTACAGTGATGTGCAGTGCTTTGTTGTGACTTGACCTATCAAACGTCAGCTTTTCTTCATGGGAAGTGTTCTCATGACTCTCCCGCACTTGACCTACCATATTGGCCATTTCCCCACTAGTGATGTTATTTGGAACATATGCTTCGTTCAACACTTTCATCAAAGCATTTCGGTGCGTCTCCAAATTTTGCAACAATGACCGAATGGATATCTGGGCTGGGGTTTTGTTCAACTGGTCAATGACGGAGTATTCTTTGGCCTGTACCTTCCTCCAAAGATCATCTGGGAATGTCTCAATAATGGGTGGTCTGTTGGAAGCCTGTTTGTTGGATTATACCAAGTGTTCAAGTGTATAGACCCTGACGGTCCTTGTCATCCCATATGCGGCAACAACTTTCTCTATGTTGACTTTACCTTTCCTCCTTGCCTCAGTTATATAGTCCCAAGTTATAACGTTAGTGTAGAAAGGCACCGTGGTTGACACCGTCACTGTGATTGGTGCAACTACTTTCACTTCAAACGGAACACGTGCCTTAGCAGGTGGCAGAACTTCAACCTCGAATAGCACAGGTGCATCTACAGGTGGTGCCACTTCAAACTTGAATGGGCCTGACGCAGCTACCTCAACATCTCCGGATGGTTGAATCTGGACTATGATAGGAGTAAGAATGACTGCTGGCTTCTTTGGGTCATCAACATCTATGATCAACCCTATCGACCCCTCTGGGTCCTAATCTTCTTCTATCTCAATCATGTTGATGCCTATACCCCTATGGCCTGCGAGCGGATTGTTGCGGAAATTGGGAGTAGCTTCCTTTGCTTGGATGACCTTATTATCAATTAGAGACTAGATCTTATCTTTTAGCGAGCGGCATTCATGAATTGTATGCCCCTTCATGCCGGGATGGTATGCACATGTCTTATTTGGATTGACCCATTGAGAGGGATTCTCAGGGTTTACATTAGTGATAAGAGTGACATAACCAGTGGCTTTTAGTCTTTCATATAGCTGGTCAATAGGCTCAACAATGGCAGTATATTGCTTGGGCGGCCTACGGTCGAAGTTGCATCGAGGTCTTGGGAAATTTGGAGAGCAGGGGGTGATTGGAAGTGAGATGGCTGAGAGTTGTAGGTACGGTAAACAGGAGTTGGTTGGGAATATCTATGAGAAGTAGGCTGATATGTAGGTGGTGGAGGTGACTGATATGTTGGTGGAATTCCTGGCTAATACATGGGTGGGGGTGCTTGGTAGGTGAGTGGAGAGCTTCGATATGTCAGTGGGGGTTTAGGTCTCTATGCAACCATTACATCTCCCACATCTTTCTTTTTGGATATGCTACCAGACTGTAGGGCCTTGTTCGTAGCTTGTAATGCTTCAAAATTAGTAACCATTCCGCTTTTAATCCCTTCTTCAATTTTCTCACCTAACTTGATAATGTCAGAGAATTTATGGTTTTCAATGACCATCAGCCGCTCATAATATTGTGGGTCTTGTGCTCGAACAAAGAATTTGTTCATTTGTTCTTCATTTAGGGCACTCCTGCCATTAGATGCTTCAGATCTCCAGCGAGTAGCATACTCGCAAAAAGTTTTGGTGGGCTTCTTCTTGAGGTTCTGAATATAGACTACGTCTGGTGCATTCTCTGTATTGAATCTGAACCGGTCCATGAAATCTGACGCCATGTTTACCCAATTGGACCATTTCTTAGGGTGTTGGCTGATGTACAAAGACAGAGCATCCCATGTGAGGCTCCTCATGAATAACTTCATACGAATCTTCTCAACTCTTCCCACTCCCACCAATTTATCACAGTAGGTTCTCAGATAGACCCTAGGATCACCTGTACCGTCGAACATCTCGAACTTAGGAGGTTTGTAACCCTCTGGTAGTTCAACATCAGGTTGTATGCAGAGATCTTCATAGTTCAACCCTTCAACTCCCTTACTTCCTTCAACACTTTGAACTCGGCTAGTCAGCTTCTTGAGTTCTTTGGCCAGATTCTTCATAAACATATCCTTCTCACAGGATTCGGGTGTGTACGAAATAGGTTGGGTGGAGTACGGTAGAGTCTCCATGTAGATGAGGTTGTTAAGATGGCCTGGAGCCTGAGTATAGAGGTGGTAATTTGTGGAGTTTTGTGGTTCGGGGATGATTAGTGAGGTATTTCTCGGAGTGTGGCAAGCATTGTATTGTGGTGGATAGTTGGATTTTTTTGTGAGGTTGTATGGTGATGAGTTATGGGAGGATTTTTTTTTTTTTGGGTATTCTAAGGAGGTATGGGATTTTTGATGTTTGGATGGCTGACATCTGGAACACTGAGTGAGAAGGACAAATTTGCCAAATTCTATACATGCTAAAGATCCCCTTGGAGCTTCAACAACCTTTGCTCGAGTTATGTCATAGCATCGTTCTTAACCTGAGTACCTTGACTGTCAACAACTTCTGTTCGTTCAACTGGCGTTGTGTTTTCATGAACCAACCTTTGGGGAGGGAAATAATCAAGAGAAATAAAACAAAAATAAAAACAAAAGGTAACCAAGTTAGTGAGGATCATGAGAAATATTGCAATATTTAAACACATAGTGCAGGAATATAAAAGCGTTTCCTAATTTGGGAGCCACGTTGTGCCCGAGGTAGGCCTAGAAACAAATTGATTTGTAGAACTTAGATGCCAAAATCCCTCATTTCATTAATGTAAAAATAGACGAATCCAAAACAACACTAAAATAATAAGAAGGAAATAAAGTCACTAATGTCCATTGGCCTTATTACATTGATAAAAGTAAAAAAGAAATCCTATCCTACTTGGTCCCAGAAGGACCTTCCCCAGATTCGGCATCCTTGATCCCATCGAATAGGTTCCCTAGATCACGCAGTCCTAGCAGCAAGTACGCTCTGGACAAATGTCCTCCTTCATTTCCCTCAGCTTTCTGATAGTCTTCGACCCTCTTGATGAATTTACCTTCCAGCTCTAATATGCCTCGCTCCAAGTATTACAGCTTCCTGTTGGAACGGATGCCCATGTCTCTCCATTATTCAATTAATCTTTTGTTGGTTTCATGTATCTCACGGTGCTCATTCTCAGACTCGTGGATCCTCTTACGCAACTTATTGTACTTGACCTGAGCCTCGGCACTCTCGTCTATGATTATGTGGCCTCGGATGATCCCTGGCCTTACTAACCCATCCAAGTCGTCTTCTAACCATGCCGGGTAGAAAGGTGCGCATCCTGCGTGGTACTTGTCTGGCTTAATTGTGTTCTTCTCCATTATGATTTTGCAGTGCCACATGTGTTGGGATCGGAACTTGTGGGGAACATCATCATCCTGAAAGTCAGCTCGGAAATGGCTCATCTTGTGGACACCTAGCACAACTTGCTTTATTCTTGCTTGTCTCATGTCTCGGAGAGGAACGTCATGATATATACCTCTCAACCTGATTAGCACCAAATATTGTGCGTCCCTGGACGTGACAATGAATTCATCTGTTGGGAACCACTCAAACATCCACTGTACCTGCTCTTCAGTTAGATTATCAAAGAACTCTACCCACTCCTTCGCAGTCTCCGGCTGAGCAAACCTGTCTAGAATATATGTCATCCGCTTGGGGTGATGGAAGGCAATGTGATCATTCCAAGCCCTTCGTAGAAGTTCCTGGTGGTATTGATCTTTTTGGAGATGTTCTAAGAGCCATAGTTGTAGTAATAGATTTCAACCTTCGAAGTGGTTAGCTCCTTTTTGACAAAGTTCTAAGGCTTAATAAATGTCTGATAAGATCATCGGGACAATGCTGAAGGTTTGACCGTCAATCCTCTCAATCAAAGCTTGGTTACCATAGCCAACCTGGTGTGGATCCTTTCCTTCTTTGTTGGAAACACTATCAGTCCCAAAAATATGCAACGAATACAAATACCCTAGGGTGGATATGCCCAGAGAGGTAATGTCAAATTCTTCGTGGTAGGTATGGTATGATTTACTGTGACCCTACCTTTCATATAAGTACTCGAAGGGTATGTATGATTGTTTCAAACACTCTAACTTAGTATTATTCTTCAGACCTATCATTTTTAGAAAACCTTTTCATGTGTGGTTCTCAAACACCAATAACCCAGGGGTTTCCAAGACTAACCCCGCTAGTCCTCCTATTTCCTCTAGAAGCGGTGTCATCTCAATACTCCCAAAGCGGAATACAACCCTTTCACTATCTCAGAACAAGGTGGCAGTCTCGGTCAGCATGTTGTTGGGTTGGATGTCTAGGAGACACGTTATATTACCCATGTATTTGTTGACATGTTTCTTGTCACTAGAGGAAAGGTCTTCCCACCAGTTTAGGAGCTTAGGATGGATATTGATGACCATACCGAATCTGGGGACTTCGTGCCTCATATTTCTGCAAGACAAACATAGTAGGCCCTTACCCCCGCCAGACTCGACTATTTATACATTTATGATTAGCATAAAAACCTTTAGTGCTCCAAATAAATGCACATAACGTGATTGTGTCTGTTGGATTATGGAAACCCTGGTGGACTTTGGACAAGGCTATCTTAAAGGGTTTTTGTGCAGACGACACATTAACCCATCTAGGTATGACCATGATGCATGCACAATATAATAGAATAAGGTTTCTATGGGGTTATAGACTAGTACCCTTGAGCGGACAATGCAAGGGGGAAGGCACAGAACCATCGACTGCACCGTTAATCAACTAGTTTTACCGCAAATAAGCCTTTATGAATTTAAGGGTGATATAAAATAGCAAGAGCGCAACAACTCATCAAACATTTCTATAGGATTTGTATTGGCACGAGCGGAATATGATGTTGAGCATGATTATGAAACAATAAATAAGCAATAAATTCATCTGTTGGGAACCACTCAAACATCCACTGTTCCTGCTCTTTAGTTAGATTATCAAAGAACTCTACCCACTCCTTCACAGTCTCCGGCTGAGCAAACCTGTCTAGAATATATGTCATCTGCTTAGGGTGATGGAAGGCAATGTGATCAATCCAAGCCCTTCGCAGAAGTTCCTGGTGGTATTGACCTTTTTGGAGATGTTTTAAGAGCCATAGTTGTAGTAATAGATTTCAACCTTAGAAGTGGTTAGCTCCTTTTTGTTAACGTTCTAAGGCTTAATAAATGTCTGATAAGATCATCGGGACAATGCTGAAGGTTTGCTTGTCAATCCCCTCAATCAAAGCTTTGGTTACCATAGCCAACCTGGTGTGGATCCTTTCCTTCTTTGTTGGAAACACTATCAGTCCCTGGACGTGACAATGAATTCATCTGTTGGGAACCATGCAAACATCCACTGTACCTGATGCGTGGCTAGAATTCATGATTTTAAGCATTATATACCTTGCATTTTATGTGCTTTAATGATAAGAATACACGTCGTATATGCCTAATGAAGCTTATTTAATGTGTAGGTGAGTTGGAATTGGAAGCTGTTGGTTGATTTCCCAATGCACATGCAAGTGTACGTGGTCGACAAGTAATATAGGATTTGAAGTCCAGATATCGTACCCACAGGGACTTGTGATTTAACTATCAACTAAACTGACTCAAACAAACATTTACTAGAATTAATCTAAAATAGTAAATCAAAAGATTAAATAGACAACTAACTTAAAGATGAATTCAAGGTAAATTGATATTCTAGAGTTATGGGTTGTTAAACAATCACGTTGAGTTTTCGACCTAAATCTTCTAATCAGGTTTATTGATTGACGAGGTTAATATTGCTCGTAGCCTTCTCCCGAAGTACAACTCGCCTATTCAAGTTAACCTAATGCCTATATTCCTATGGAATCAGGATTAACAAGAACGCATTAATAATTCCCGTATAATAACCAAGCAAGGCGATTAGGTATATTCCTATCCTAACCGCAAATCCGCTCCCCTGAAGGGTTAAGATCTTGCTCTACCCAATCTTATATGCAATCTAGAATTCCCTCTCCCGAGTTCAACCCTAGATTCGTAGATAGTAGTCAATTGATGATCAAGCAATTGAATAATTAAGCACAAGATTGAATAAACAAACCAATTAAGATAAACAATAAGAATAATTCAAGCTTCAACTACAACGTTCATGTAACACCCAATACTCTAGAACTAATAAACTATAAAACTAAAAGAAGAGAAGAGAAGAAAAACTCAGTAGAATCCTCTGTCGAATCCCCAGTCAAAATTCTGCCAAAAAGCCCCTCAATATGATGTTTTTGGGTCTATTTATATGTTTAGAATGAACCCTAAACATCTCAAAGACTTCTATTCTAACTTGGAAACACTTAAAACCCGTCAAAACTCGGTTTTTCACTGTCCCGGGGCCCAGGCGTTTCAGCCCTAAAGCCTGGGTAAAGCCAGGCAGGGCCAGGCGTTACAGCCCTAAGGCCTGGGTAACGCCTGGTCCCCCCAGGCGTTATGGGTCTAACGCCTGGGTAACGCCAGGCTGCCCCAGGCTGTTTGGCTTGGCGCCCGGCTATCGTCCGGGTGTCCCCTTTCGCGTATTCTTCGACGTATTTGCATCCGTTTAGCCCCGTTTCCATTTCCAATTCACCTACACATAAAATAAACCCTATTAGGCACATACGACGTGTATTTTATCATTAAAGCTCATAAAATGCGAGGTATATAATGCTTAAAATCACGAATTCTAGCCACTCATCAGAAGCCGAGCTAAATGGGAGCATAAACGTCGGAAAATACGCGCAAGAGTCAAAAAGGAGCGATCCGGGACAAGCCTGGCGTTAGCCAGGCGTTAGAGCCCAAACGCCAGGGGGTGCCTGGCGTTAGAGCCCAAACGCTAGGGTGTGCCTGGCGTTAGACCCCTAACGCCAGGGTGCCTATTCCGGTAAAATCCGAGTTTTAAAGGTTTTTAAGTGTTTCCAAGTTGGAATAGAAGTCTTTTACACGTTTAAGGTTCATCCTAAACATATAAATAGACCCAAAAACATCACATTGGGGGGATTTTTGGGACGGAGGAATGATGTGGAGGAACACACCACGCTTGAAGAGGATTCTACTTAGTTTTTCTTCTCTTCTCTTCTTTTAGTTTTATAGTTTATTAGTTCTAGAGTTTTGGGTGTTACATGAACGTTGTAGTTGAAGCTTGAATTATTCTTATTGTTTATCTTAATTGGTTTGTTTATTCAATCTTGTGCTTAATTATTCAATTGCTTGATCATCAATTGACTACTATCTACGAATCTAGGGTTGAACTCGGGAGAGGGAATTCTAGATTGCATATAAGATTGGGTAGAGCAAGATCTTAACCCTTCAGGGGAGCGGATTTGCGGTTAGGATAGGAATATACCTAATCGCCTTGCTTGGTTATTATACGGGAATTATTAATGCGTTCTTGTTAATCCTGATTCCATAGGAATATAGGCATTAGGTTAACTTGAATAGGCGAGTTGTACTTCGGGAGAAGGCTACGAGCAATATTAACCTCGTCAATCAATAAACCTGATTAGAAGATTTAGGTCGAAAACTCAACGTGATTGTTTAACAACCCATAACTCTAGAATATCAATTTACCTTGAATTCATCTTTAAGTTAGTTGTCTATTTAATCTTTTGATTTACTATTTTAGATTAATTCTAGTTAAATATTTGTTTGAGTTTAGTTTAGTGGATAGTTAATCACAAGTCCCTGTGGGTACGATATCTGGACTTCAATTCCTATATTACTTGTCGACCACGTACACTTGCGTGTGCATTGGGAAATCAACCAACAAGTTTTTGGCGCCGTTGCCGGGGACATAGAAATTAACTATTCTACTAGATTGACTCTTTACTTTGGTCTACTTAATCTTTTATTTTTATTTTTTATTTTTTATTTTTATCTTAATTTAGTACTTTAGCATCTTTCTTGACATGGCATCTTGGAATGATAATTGGTCGAATAGTG